>OZ007582.1:48182299-48372299 GCA_963931925.1 Onchidella celtica
CACTTAATAATGCTAAACTTACTAGATCTAGTTTAGATTAAGAGAATGTATAAATTGATGCACCAATCTGTGATTCTCTTTTTCAAATAGAACAGAAGAACTGAAAAATATGGGTGAAAACATATCCAACATGTCGGAGGCTTTCATCTTCTGTATTATAATGTTAAAATTGAAGTCTCATGAAAGTTTCCTGCTAAGGCCCTTAAAAAAGTGTAACCTTCAAAGCGTTGCTTTCAGATCCATGGTCATCGGCTACTGCCTAGTTAGCCTAATGGACCCATCTACCCTGCCTATAACCGCAGTTATTTATGCCCAATTGAGACAATACTGAATTGTGTTTACTGCTCATCCATGCTGTACTATGTCAAACACTACGGTCCCATAACAAAAACCGTATTTGATCCGTGACAATCGACATCAGCCAAGTTGAATGACAAAGGTCAACATCAATTATTCATGGACACGTATAACACTCAGCCAATGTGATACCATTATCCCCGTATGACTGAGTTGAAAACCTACAGTTTAAGGTTTTGTTTTATATTTCATTGTCAGCATTATCATTACCGCATTTATAATTAATGTCGTCGTTATAGCTCGGATTACGTCGTGTCCGCATAGACAACTCGACTGTCTATTAATGAAGAGTTCCAAATGTTACGGTACATCAAGTTTTAACATCTCCACAAAACTGTTGGCATTAGCTCTTCATAGTGTTTCATTCCCCACCCAAATCCTAGCCATTACATTCATGAAAGTGGAGGGGGGGGGGGGGAGAGGAGAGGGGTGTCAGTTCAAAAACGTCAAAGTTAAGTTGGCTTTCATCGTTTTTTTGTTTTCAAGAGCCTCCATAAAACTGTGGGACTTCAAAATGTCAAGCTTTTTAAAGCAATTAACCAGCTTCAATTCTCATTTAAGCAATGGGGAAATACGAAACAAATCATCATTTAAAATAAAACTAAATAGATAATAAAATTAGGACAGCATTTTTGTTGTATTAGAACTCATTTTGAAAATACAACAAACAAACAAACAAACAGAGAAGGGCGAAAATATAGTGTTTTCTTTTTTTTTTGGGGGGGGTCCCTTTCTTTGGGAGGTTTCGGGGGGAGGGGGAGGGGGGCAGAACAAAACGAAGAGACGCCTCTTGATTACACATACAATTTTATTCCGCACAATTTCGTGTTTTAATGAGGCAAGCGCTGTTTAAATGTATATTCGTGCATAGCATCCCCGACAGCGCTTTCATTTGCGTAGACATGTACCTATAGTTCTTCTACTGCAAGGTTCCATTCGTCATTAACTGGATTATACAGAATGCAAATCCATGGTATTTTCTTGCCAATCATTCACCTAGGAAAAATTGTCTGCAACGCCGCTTTGGTAGTGAAACATTTGACAAAACCATGTTTGAACAAGATAGCCCAGTGGAATGAGATTAAAGAGCTAGGACAGACCAGTGTGCAGGCAAACCATGGCACAATTGTTTCAGAAATCTGTCTCGTGGGCAGCAAATTCAGTGTATTGTCCTGGTGACAGAATGCCTATTGATGTGGTAAAGTGACATTATCCTGTTTGCAAAGAAAGATAATTGGTGCGGTGAACCCATTTACACAAGAGACACGCCCAATTAGCACTCCTGCACAAGTGTCCCAATTAAACGTGTCCACCGAATAAACAGATGCATCGCCCACATGCATGAGGTTACATCATTATTCTGCGATGGATGGCGCCGGGTAAAAATAGACGAAAACAGACAATTTTGCGAGATAGCTTTTCAAACAATTTCATGGCTATTTGAGTATCACTGGAACTTGGAGCCAATCGGCCACACAGCAATTCCAATGAATTATTTCAATCTCTGTATAGATTCGATTAGCCAGAAAATCATTGGACAATAGAACTATACCTTTTTTTCTTTTCTTAATTATAGTGACAGTCAGAACCTCTTGCTGTGTCCTTTTGTATCTCTGACTATCTATCTGTCCGTTTGGCAATTGTCTGTCTGTCTGTCTGACTGTCTGTCTGTCTTTCTTTTTCTATCTCTTTCTCTCTCTCTGTCTCTATCTCTTTCTCTTTCTCTCTCTCTCTCTCTGTCTCGCTCTCTCTCTCTCTCTTTCTCCCCCCCCCCCCTCCCTCTGCCATTTCACTGATTTTTGTTTAATACTTTGGCTATTCACCATGAACACACAACTTTTAACAGAAATAATTATTACCTCAATATTGCTAAATATCCTCGTCTACACCTACCTAAACATCCTCGTGTTCTGAAACTGTTCGGATAACTCGTCCTTTCGCCATACTGAACACAACAACAAATGGCGGGTTATTATCTAAAGCTGCAGTGTAAAAACTCTTGATATCACAAAATAATCCAGGAAGAAAGAAAACTACCCAGGTCATCGTCACCCTCCACGGTATCTGTCCTGCAATCAGAAACAGACTGACCCAACAGCCAACAAATACAACACAAAGACACTCGGACGCCAGGCTAATGACACCTTTGAACACACCGCACATTATTAAATTTGTGAACAAGGGATCTGCAATTGATGTACTAGTGTCATTCTTAGAATGATCCTTTGAGTGCCAACCCCGTAAAAAGCCCGATTTTTCTGAAGTCCTGTCGACATTTAGATCCAGTTATTTCAATTACTTTAAAAGGTAAAATGTAAATCTAAATCAAGGTATTCATCTGTAATTTGAAGTACTAGTAATAGAGATCTGGAACTCACAAAAGATAGGACAGTAAAAGGTTCACAACGATGCTGGGTCAGTATTGAAACGGTTAATTTGATTTCTGCATATCTCAAAAGTAACCCCAATTACGCGTTTACATACTGCCAACCGACACTTTGTAATCCTGGAAACGCATTTATTAAAATAATGATCTATTCGTCAGACATAAAAATTATTCATTCATCCATTCATTTGTACATTCATTCATTCATTTTTCATTCATTTATTCATTTGTTCATTCATTCATTTGTTCATTCATTCTTTCATTTATTTGTTCACTCATTCATCGTTTAGTAATAAATTCATTCATCCGTTCATTCATTAGTAAATTCATTCATTCATTCATTCATTCATTCATTCATTAGTAAATTCATTTATTCATTTATTTATTCATTCATTCATTATTCATTCATTAGTAAATTCATTCATTCATTCATTCATTCATAAATTCATTCATTCATTCTTAAATTCATTCATTTAAATTAATAGGACAAGCTGAAAGTAACCTACGACACATGCTGCATAATACGATCTACACAGAGAGAAGAACGTTGATAGCGTTTGTGTGTTAAGCCGCCAATAGTCGGCGATCCCCTTTGTTATGTACAAAAGGCAGACTGAAATTCCTAAATGCCTCTATTTCTTCATACGTCCATCTCGTCTTCTCCCTCCCTCCAACTGTGTCCCAAGACCGTTAGTCGACCTTCACTTAATCTTGACCACTCCATAACAGCCCCTCCTAGACATGCTAGAAGCAAGGGCATGAACTGAATGAGACGTGATTAGGAGGATGAGAGAATTATTCCCCTTTGCTGCTGTGCCCATTGTCAACATTCTATCAGCGCAAGTGATCAATGGACAGCGATTGGGAAATAATGACTTGGCGTTGCTAGGAGAGACAGATCAGGGAAGAGAAAGAAGGGCTTGTTCTCCAATAATTATCGGAGACATTATAAGACATTATAGTTAGACGTGTGCCATATTTTACTAAAGGTTCCATGTCATGTTCATTCCTGTAATAAGCATTGTTACTGAGTTCTGATATGTTTCTGTAATGATGCTGGAAATGTACATGGTGCATGTATGTGCTCTCAAACACTAGGTGAACGTGAGCGTCCCTCATCTGATTATAAAGTGACTCTTGTCTTATCATATATTGATAATCCGTGTCTGTCCTGAAATGCAAATCAGTTTGAGTATTCTATTGTACTAGTTGTTGTTTGTTGTTGTTGTTGTTGGTACTTGTCTTTCTGTCGGGGGTGGCGTGGTGGTGATGATGGACAGTGACCATTGTGTTATTTTCCGATGTTGGTTGCTGTTCATGCTGCGTCTGGTGGGCATGGGAGTGTCGACGGCGGCAATAAAGATGAGGGACATACTATACACAGCTTACCTTTGTTCGGAAAAACATCCGTTCTACGTCATTTATTCTTACGTGGAATCCCTGTAATTACTGTCCTTACTACTACGATTATTACTACTATTACTACTACAACTACTACTACTACTACTACTGCTGCTGCTGCTGCTGCTATTACTACTAATTCTACCACTACTACTACAACTACTAATACTACTTCCACTACCACTACTACTACTACTACTACCACTACTACTACTACTACTACCACTACTACTACTACCACTACTACTACTACCACTACTACTACTATCACTACTACTACTACCACTACCACCACTACCACTACCATTACTACCACTACCACTACCACTACTACTACTACTACTACTACCACTACTAATACTACCACTACTACTACTACTACCACTACTACTACTACCACTACTACTACTACTACTACTACCACTACTACTGTCGCGATGTGGGTTAGATGGGGAGAATTCGACTGACACTCTTTCGAGGTCCGCTCCCACAATCGACGAACACACAAAAAAAAATACTTGCACTATAAAAACTAAATAAATCAATTGCTTTGATTTTTAGTTGAACTGTAGGGCAGCTTAATTACAGGAATTAATGTAACAAATATAATTATAAATATAAATATCAATTCAAAGGCAACTGAATCTAACTAATGAAACTACAGCTTTCTATAAAGACTAACTTATTCACTCTAACTACTTGCAGGTCATATGAGTTATATGGCAAATAGAATCCGCGCACGTGGCGACGGATATAACAGTTTAAATTCTATTAATTCAATGAGACATGTTATGATATGGACATTTCCTCTAGACACGCCATGGAGAATGCTTGTACAACCATGCGTTGTCTGGCGGTAGCTCTGAAACTGTCTTCAAAAGTAAGTAGAACGGTTCACTTTCATCATTACTAATTAGTATGGACTCTCACCATGAGGCCCTCACTGGGAGTGAGAGCGCTGGATGTAAACGCTGTGGGTTTATATCAAACCAAGTAGCTTAGGCTCAGGAGCTTTAAATCATGGCGCTCCTCACAATATGGACTGCTCAACTGCGTCTCTATGTCTCTCATCTGGCTGAGGACTATCGCCGTCCACCTCGTAAATGGATTGTCTACATGTGGCCTCTATCTAAGCTCTGCACGGGTTTAAATACTAAAGCTATGTCTCGACCTTCCGTCCAGATTCATACATTTGATTGGTGCAGCCGCTGGGAGCTCAGCCTGCAATATTAATTTATGCTTGTCATGGCCTTGCGCCAAAATCAAGGTCAATTTTACGGTCTAGACAAAAGTTAAAATGCGAAACATTAACTACTAAAATCTTCAAACCCCGTGCTTTCTACTCTTATGCACGAATTTCCGAACGCCAACTAAGCGTCTAAATAAACTACCTTTACTCGCCCCTTATCTATGTTAATCAAAATCACGGGGTCGAGAACTGCTCTGTCATTCCTAGCTATATATTTATTCTGTCTCGCCCCTCCTTCTCTCCGTCCATCAGAAAAAAGGTGTTTCAAAATAAACTGTTCACGAGAACAGCTCAAGGACAAATTACGCTGGTTATAATCAACAAGATCGTAAAAATGCTACTGTCCTTTTAATACAATTACTTCTATCTATCTATCTATCTATCTGTCAATCTTGTTATCTATCTATCTATCTATCTGTCTATCTTTTTATCTATCTATCTATCTATCTATCTATCTATCTATCTATCTATCTATCTATCTATCTATCTATCTATCTATCTATCTATCTATCTATCTATCTATCTTTTTATCTATCTATCTATCTATCTTTCTATCTATCTATCTATCTATCTATCTATCTATCTATCTATCTATCTATCTATCTATCTATCTGCCTATCTATATATTATATTTGTCTGTCTATCTATCCACCCATCTATCTGTCTATCTGTCTATCTGCATTATAAGTGACTGTGTAAAACTAAACCAGAACCCACGCCATACACGCGAACTGGCCCAGTTGTTTCTTAGGGTGCCCTGACCTGTGACCCACCATTCCCAGACCAGGAATGACTCATTGGACCGTTTTATCTAACTCGACACGAGCATCGCTCAACCATTGTCTATGGTTACAGTGGAGACTATCAAACCACTTACACACGCACAAAGCTCGTGCAAGCCAACTGGACATCTAGAGCACTGAATCAGTGCGAAATGGTTATACTTGAGGATAAAACTCATTGCCTCCAGCGGGTGAGATTTTCTTGGTTATTGGTACCGTATATCATACGCTTTATTTTCCTGTCATAACAGTTACTGAATCACTGAAAGTATGTTTGCGCTGGATTTGAACATCGTTTACGTGACAATTTCCAGCAAACATGCCTCAGTGATATCGAGCGGCTAAGTGAGAATAGGCTATATAAATAAAATATAGCTGCTGAATTTTACACAGAAAATTATTTACATGAAGTAAAGCAGAAACATTTAAGGATAGCCATAGCAAAGATAAGATTGGGCTCTCACAACTTTATAGTGGATAGGGGAAGATGGCCGCGGCCTGAACTGGAGTATGTGATGAGATTGTGTGAGAACTGTAATGAACTAGAGGATGAATTTCAGGAGACATTATCTGGCAAAAAATACAAAGATATAAGGAAACAGTTTTTTTACCGTTTTGGCTAGTTGTTAGACCAAGCATGTTTAAGTTCGTAAATTTCCTGTCGTCGATGCACGATAGAGAACTACATTTGTTTGGACTGTTTTGCCATAAAGTATTAAACGAGTACAATAATATTGTTTTGTGACTTCTCCTGGGGAGGTCTGAGAACTGAATTCTTTTTTGTGTGAAAATGTAAATCTTAGTGACATTTTCATGTATAGTAAATTCGCGACAGATAAAGGTGGGAAAAGATCCGGGGGGGGGGGGGGGCTTGAAAAATGAGGGCTGTTCCTGACAATTATAAGTTACATTTTATTGCATTTTATTGTAAATAATTGTATAAATTATTGTAGACAGCAAAGAGCTGAGAGAGTGAATGACCGTGTGCTGTTGTTATTGTTTTTTTAATGTTTTTCAAAGATTGTTTGCATGTTTCTTCTGTGTTTACATGTTGAATTGGCCGCTAGGCCTACAATAAACTTGAACTTGGAACTTGGAATTTGCTGACTCCCTTTGGTTATCGCAGAGCACGTGTTTAAGCGAGCGGTCAAAATAAAAACTGCCAAGTGTCCATGATTCGTTTCTTGAAAGTAATATTATCTATTAATTAAACCCTTTCCCCATGTTCAAGTGGAAATTACCTACAAAAAAAAAAATTAGGAACGAGTGGAGCTAATGTCAAATAATCAAATAAACAGATTACATGAATATATTATTATGAATAAAAACAATTAACAGTGATATTAACCGCACGGTATTCCATCGCTGATGCGCTGCATCCCATCCCCCAATGTACGGTGTCCCATCCCTAGTGTAAGGTGCTGAGCATGAGCACGGACAGACATTAGATGTAATTCCAAAAAGCAGAATTGAAACCCTTTGGAAGACGAAATGTAACTTACGACCTTGGAAATGTCAACAGGAAAACGAAACAAACTTCAAACGTTCAACACAAATTGCAGCACAAATTCTGCTAGGTCACGTGAAACGAACCCACTGATAAACTGGAAAGCGCTTTAAATAGAGAACATTGGGCAACGTGTTGAAAATCAAGTAAGGAGCGCTGAGTGCCAAAGGCTTAACCATATCATTATTATTAAAACGCCTTACATTTACCGCACACCATTTAGAAAAATACACAAGACAAGAACTGCCCCTAGCCCTATCGTGAAACGGCCCATGTCTACTTGCACAATCAAGATGACTTCTCGCTGTATGTCAAATATTCTGTGAACTCTTTAAAGAAAGTTATATTGTTTCCTATTGACTGGCTGCGTGGCACTGACCTGGATAAATGTGCTGAATAGTTTTGGCTAATTACAATGGATTTACATGTACTTCACCTTTGGCCTTTCCTTGAGGTTTATATTGTGGTTGTTGTTTGTTTGTTTGTTTGTTAATTGTTAATAAGTCTTGTTGCACCCGGCTAGGGAATTAATGCACTACGCAACCCCGTCAGCATTCTTGAAATGGCACTAATCTGTGTGTTGGGCAGTGTGTTTAATGTTGAACGTTTGGCAGGAAGTGATGACGTCATAAACTCATGTGTTCGTGGGAAAGAAAGGATTTGGGGGACGGAATTAACGACACAAAGCAAACAGAATAATACTTCCCCACCTTTTCAAGTCTCCAAATCTAAAAGGAACCTTCTGCGGGCGGAAGGGAAGGCACTTGTAAAATGTCAGCCAAATCCGAGCAGTGTGAGCGGCGCTAGCTCTTGTTCAAAATCGGGCGATTTGGGTTTTTGTTTTTGTAATAGATTAGACGGGAATTTGACATGGGAAACACCAGAATACCGAGGCTAACTATTTCTTTAACCCCTATATTATGTAGTAACGGATTGCGCGCATGTAAATGCTGTGAGCACTAATCTTTTTCGTTCAGCTATGAAGGGATATGGTGCGAACTGTTCCATTGTTGACATCGATGATATTATGCGCGCAAAGACGAGGGGCGGAATTTGGCGAATTGATTCGCCTCCGTGTCCTGTGCCTGGGATAACATTTCAAATGTTTATTTCTGTCTCTAAGTATTTAAGATAAGGAATACAGCTGAAGTAAAAGATTCTCTCTCTCTCTCTTTCTCTCTCTCTCTCTCTCTCGCTCTCTCTCTCTCTCTCTGATTTGAGGTCTTTATTTTAGGAGGTTCGCTGCCCTTGGCATTTACACCTCACTTTACTTGTTTTATTATTTCTTGTTCTGGCGGGGGGGGGGGGGGGGGGGAGGGGGGAGATGATATGGATAAATTTTAATCTATTAATTTCAATTTTGCCCGGGCAGCGGCCTTTCGGCCTGCTCTTTACGATTTCCAACTGCCAAGGTGTCTTTAACGTGCGCAACGTGCACACGGGCCTCCGAATTTTTTCGTCCTTATCCGAGAAGACTAGGTACTCGATCCTACCCCCCAATAGGACCAGGGACTTGAACATATGAGAAAAATCCAATTTCCAAGAACTACTCGATCCTACCCCCCAATAGGACCAGGGACCTGAAAATATGAGAAAAACCCACTTTCCAACATGCCTGCACTGCCCGGGTTTAGAACCCGGGACCCTTGGCATGAGAGGCGAGCACCTTGCCTCTAGACCACCTCTCTCTCTCTCTTCTATAAAATTAGGTTCTTATAGGACCAGCGATATGCAAATTAAAAGAAAAAAAAAGTTCTTGTCTAGAAGGTTTCACACTGGACACACACATACCACCGTTCTGGCGTGTTGCTGTGGCCGCATTTCCATGTTCCCGCCCACTCTCCAAATCGCTTCAGTGTCACATTAGGTGCTTGTCTCCATTCAGTCACCTGGATTTACAAAATAGAACGCTACAATAAAGTCGCATGTAGACATCTAGATAGTAGTAGTAGTAGTAGACATCTAGGCTTGGTTTAAAGGTACACTTATTATTTTGTCGTGTATTTGCCATAGTGCTGTACGTGCATTTTTGCCTTTTCGAGAAAATGAGGATTGAAATCTGTTCAGCAAAATAAAGGGCTAAAATGCATAAAAATTACGTCGGAAACACATAATATTTCCAAAAATTATGAACCGATTGGAATGAGGTTCATATATAATTAAAATTAGGAGATACAGGACAATTTTCATGACAAAACCTCAAAATTGGCAAAATGTGGCGTACAACAATAATTATGGTAAATATTCCTCGATTTCTTCGTGAGCTACTTTCATTCTGAGTGAATGGGACCACTGTGCTAGTGGATGATATACAGTGTGAGTGAAGAATAAAGTAATGAGCTTACTTGGACGTTGTGTCCATTACTTCTCCGTGCATTAGGACAGAGTAGATAAATAGGCACTCACTTCTTCGACAACCAGGTCATCTGTTAATCATACACGTCGTGCTACACACCTGGGCGGGTCGTTATCATGGCACGGGTATGGTTGCAGTAAAACTGTTTCTTTTACCCTGTCTTTTGTCTTTCACTCATACGACTGTCGTTTGATGTACAATATATCCCACATAACCAGTCAGTATTGGAAAGGGGTGCAAATTGGACTACGGCTCCTGGCATCCATTTCAGGGGGCAGCCAATCAATGAGTGTCTCGGCCCTGTATTGGAGTCTTGGGGCATAACATTCAGGAGTTGAACAACGGGCATGATACGGGGCATCCCCAAATCTCTGCACGTTTCAGGTCCTGGACCAGGGAGAGCATAAGTCCCTTTTTAATTAAAAACTGAGAGGACAATGATTCAGATACACAAACGATAATTACAGAATAAACATGGTAGATGCAGTAAAGAAGCCAGTCAGGTGGCAGACCAGATAAATCTCTGGCGATTGTGAGAGTGTATTACAGCTCTCTCTGTCATTGTGTATTATCTGCAAAACAGTCGTAGGAAACATGCCATTTTGTAATGATCCTGACTACCACAATAATAATAATAATAACAACAATAATGGAATACATTATACTGGGTTAGTCTCCACAAGGTGGACCCAAATTACGCTTTACAATAAAATTGTAACATCTCTCTCTCTTTCTCTGTCTCTCTCTCTCTCTCTCTCTCTCTCTCTCTTTCTCTCTCTCTCTTTCTCTCTCTCTCTTTCTCTCTCTCTCTCTCTTTCTCTTTCTCTCTCGTTCTTCTGTCGTCTCCCCCCCTCCTTGTCCCGCCCTCTCTTTAACAAAACAACAAAAAAGAGGATCGACAGAAGATTACAAATATTTCGCTGTATGTTGGTTTGTTTTCTTTGGAGTGTGTGTGTAGGGGGGAGGGGGTGTCTATGGCTGTGTGTGTGTGGGGGGGGGGGGGGGTTAATTATTTGAAACAATAATTCCAAGTTCCAAAGCTGGCAATAATGACCCATTCGGATATCATGATTTTCCAGATGTGTTCATTATGTTGTCTGTACTATGGACCCAAAATTACATTTTGACAGCTATATTTATTAGTAATTTCTAGGACCTACCATTTTTTAATGGAGAAATTTAAATCTTAGCCATATATTAATTCGTAAACATCTTAAGAAATTCTTGTTACGTTAATTCGTCCGAAAAAGGAGTGGTTTACATAAAGGAGCGAGACACCCCAGGCTTAATTCAAGGCACTGTATGCATGTCTACATATTAGTATATCTCATGAGTATGTCTAAGTCTAGTTATAATGGGTCGATGGGTGATGGTGGTGGGTGTGGAAGGGTGGGAGGGGAATGGATTTGCTGAGAGCTCTTTTTCTGGCAAAATTAGAGTTTATGATAGAAAATTTATATTTTACATGTTTCTGTATTTTGCGGTTGTCTCGAAATAAGTTTCGCAACTTCTTGTTTTTTTGTTTCTTTTTATACAGATAAGATTGTGAAGTTGCTCTCTGTCTGTCTCAGGTTATTGATCTCAGTTGATGGTTGTCAGAGTACAGCCTGAAATGTTCTGCTTGTCGAGAAATGGATTTGAAGGTGTAAGATAGATAGATAGATAGATAGATAGATAGATAGATAGATAGATAGATAGATAGATAGATAGATAGATAGATAGATAGATAGATAGATAGATAGATAGATAGATAGATAGATAGATAGATAGATAGATAGATAGATAGATAGATAGATAGATAGATAGATAGATAGATAGATAGATAGATAGATAGATAGATAAAAAGATAGATAGATAGATAAAAAAGATAGATAGATAGATAGATAGATAGATAGATAGATAGATAGATAGATAGATAGATAGATAGATAGATAGATAGATAGATAGATAGATAGATAGATAGATAGATAGATAGATAGATAGATAGATAGATAGATAGATAGATAGATAGATAGATAGATAGATATTATAAGTGGATTATTCAGTAAGTGTAAAATAACCAGGTTCATATAAAATGTGTGCTTGTTGCTTTAGCTGGTTATGTAAAGGGGAGGGAGGGGGCATGAGATGTTAGTTATTGGTGATGTATTGTTTCTCTCCTGGCTGGACAACATTACTTCTCATCTTTTATACTCTTTGGTAAGATTTCACAGATGTTTCATCATATTTTACGAATTTTGTAAAGGTATACTCTACAATACGGCCCTTTTCCAGTTAGACTTTTGGCTTTACTTTTACTTGATCTTATTTATAGGAATCTGAAAAGCTGAAAATTGACCCAAACTAAGATAACAAAAAAAAAAAACAGTGAAAGGTACGAAGTGGCCGTTATCATACCGACGCGCTTAACCCAAACTGAAAAAAAGGACCTTATATTTGGCCGGGCAAAATTGAAAAATTGACATTAAAATTAATCGATTAAAATCTATCCCTATCACACCCCATATCACCAACGAAAATTTATAATTTTATTCTTAAATAAATATTATATAATATATATTCAAATAATATTATAACACTTTAGAATACAAGTTGTGAGTTGTGAACTGTTGTGAGTTGTGAACTGCGCCTAACAGGCTGCGTTACAATTTGCTCTGAGATAGAGAGAGATAGAGAGAGTGAGAGAAAGAGAGTCAGAGAAAGAAAGAGAAAGTGAGAGTGATGCAAATCGAGGGAACAAGACTTTCTGTAAAGCGCCTAGAGCAAACTCGTTTGGATTAGGCGCTGTATAAATGATCTTCATAATCATCATTATCATTATGAAATTTGTATGTTAAAATATTGTATGGCATATGGTCACGTGTGTTTGTTACGATCATGATTGTGCGCATTATCCTTTTTAGCCAAGTGTTTGTTGATGTGGGTGAGTGGGAGCATGATGAATTGATTTTATGTTAATCCTGTTTTTAATTTTAGTTCAGGGCTTTAGAGTACATCATTTTGTGCGGCTTTGAGCGCTTTACAAGTTCATTATTACATTACATTAGTGAACATCGTGCATGCGCCAATGCACAAGAAGTCTGCATGTCTATACGTGAGTGTTTGTATCGCTAGGATGTTGTTATAAGTATGTACGCACCCTAAGCATTTTACACTAGGGGTGCGTAAGTATACGCACTATGTCAAACCCCGCCCTTATGCTCAACCCGAAATCTTATCGAATCCCTAATCGTTCAACCACAAAACAGGAGGAAAACAACAAAAAGAAAATCTAAAAGCATAATTAATCATAAGTAGTTAAGGCTGTTGTCAAGGAGCATTTCGGGAGGAGCTCTCTGGCTCTGGTGTTACAAAAGCATTAAAATATGTACCAGTGGCGCAAAAAACTTGGGGGGGGGGGGGGTACGTGCTTGTAACAACATCCTTGTCTATGTGTGTGACTGAGTGTATGAGTGAGTGTGTGTGTGTGCGTGAGTGTGTGCATGCGAGCGCATGTCAGTTTGGGGTGGGAGCTGGGATGGCTTGCACTTAAGAGCTAACAAGAGATCTCGTCTCTATCATTTATTCATTTTTCATTCTGGAAATGCCTGCCACAGGGTGCATTTGTTTTCCCACAATAGACATAACCCCGACGACAAGAGGAAAATGACATTTTGCACACATATAAAAAAAACAAAGACAAACAGAAAAAAGGTGTCATGGCTATTCTTGGAATTTAAAATTCTGTGTTTTCATCCCCGTCCACTATCCGCCGTGAGACGAGAATCCTAGCTCTATAAATAAACGTTCGTCATGTATCCCATAGGAAAACTCTATATTTGTGAATAGAAAAACTCTATAGTGTGAACAGGAAAATCTATATCTGTGAACAGCAATTAATACTCTGTATTCCTAAATACAAGCATGTGATCAAGCATTTGGCAGGCTTCGAAAGAGAGTGTGGGATGTTGCCGGCATTCGCACAGACACTAAGCTGAAAGTGTACAATGCTGTGGTCCTTCCCACCCTACTCTATGGGGCTGAAACCTGGACAGTGTACCAATCGCATGCCAGAAAGCTAAATCACTTTCATCTGGCCTGCCGTAGAAAGATCCTAAGGATCAAATATCAGGATAAAATTCCAGACACTGAGGTCCTCAATCGTGCCAAGGAATTGAGCATCTTCTGCCACCTGAAAAAAATTCAGCTACGTTGGGCAGGACATGTTGTCAGAATGCCCGACTCCAGACTCCCTAAGCAAATCTTCTTCTCTGAGCTCTCCAATGGAACGAGGAATGTTGGGGCCCCAAAGAGACGTTACAAAGACACTCTCAAGCAATCACTGAAGGCCTTTGCCATTGATGTGAGTGAGTGGGAAAAGCTCTCGCTTGATCGTGCAAATTGGAGGGCGGCCCTTACCAGAGGCAGCAAAGCATGGGAAGCTGACAGAGTCCAGCAGGCTATCAAAAAAAGAGAACGGCGCAAGAAAAGGCCCAGTGGTACTGAACCAACGGAGCACTCTTGTCATTTATGCGGAAGGGTCTGCAGGGCAAAAATAGGACTTATCAGTCACATGAGAAGCCATAAGTCATGAAAGAACAGTCTTTCCATTCTGTCCTCTGTGTCCTTTACTTCTCTTTATTGTCCATGTGTTGAAATTCTCAACAATTTCTGTTCTTTATTCCTCTGGTGTTGTTAAGGTCATCATCATACCTGATGGACGAACTATTATTATTATTCATAAATAGGAAAACACTAGATCTATATCTGTGAACAGGAAAACTCTATATTTTTGAATAGAAAATCTCTATATTTGTGAACAGCAATACTCTATATTCCTAAGGTCATGATCACATTAGGATCATAAATGCCGTGCTAGGTCACGACGTCAGTGAGTTAATTTTTACGATCTTGTTGATTATAACCAGCGTAATTTGTCCTTGAACTGTTCTCATGAACAGTTTGTTTTGAAACACCTTTTTTCTGATGGATGGAGAGAAGGAGGGGCGAGACAGAATAAATGTATAGCTAGGAATGACAGAGCAGTTCTCGACCCCGTGATTTTGATTAACATAGATAAGGGGCGAGTAAAGGTAATTTATTTAGACGCTTAGTTGGCGTTCGGAAATTCGTGCATAAGAGTAGAAAGCACGGGGTTTGAAGATTTTAGTAGTTAATGTTTCGCATTTTAACTTTTGTCTAGACCGTAAAATTGACCTTGATTTTGGCTCAAGGCCATGACAAGCATAAATTAATATTGCAGGCTGAGCTGAAGCGACTGCACCAATCAAATGTATGAATCTGGACGGAAGGTCGAGACATAGCTTTAGTATTTAAACCCGTGCAGAGCTTAGATAGATGCCACATGTAGACAATCCATTTACAAGGTGGACGGCGATAGTCCTCAGCCAGATGAGAGACATAGAGACGCAGTTGAGCAGTCCATATTGTGAGGAGCGCCATGATTTAAAGCTCCAGAGCCTAAGCTACTTGGTTTGATATAAACCCACAGCGTTTACATCCAGCGCTCTCACTCCCAGTGAGGGCCTCATGGTGAGAGTCCATACTAATTTGTAATGATGAAAGTGAACCGTTCTACTTACTTTTGAAGACAGTTTCAGAGCTACCGCCAGACAACGCAAGGTTGTACAAGCATTCTCCATGGCGTGTCTAGAGGAAATGTCCATATCATAACATGTCTCATTGAATTAATAGAATTTAAACTGTTATATCCGTTGTTACGGGTCTGGTACTGGGTGATAGTGTTACAGAGTGGGTGTTATGGGTTATTGGTTTTATGACTGCATTTTAAAATCGAGAGGTATTTATGAATTACTCTTTCGTACCATGCCACACACTAATAACAACCTGAATAAGTTTTTATCAACAGACCTGCAGGGCCACAAATTTAATTACTTTAACTTTCCTAACAATTTTGTCTAGATCTCTTACATACTAAAAAGACAACATCAGCAGCATCAAATGAAAATTCCATAATATGACACTAGAAGTCTCCTCTAGATTCCTATAAGATTAAGATCATTCTGACTCACTAACAATTCAAGTATTAATTATCTATCTCTCAGATATAGTCTGCCTACTATCTATCAAGCAATATACTAATGTCTCTGGCGACAATGTCATCTCAGCTATTTGTGCCTACCGCTTATAATGGATCAAGCTCGTCAATACAAACTGACGTAGTTAAGTTAGATCTACTCTAGGATGGGCTGGCAATCCCCAGCCTCATCCAGACAAATCAATTCCAATTCACAGTTGTGCATGCCAAACATTCATACTAGATCTAGTTGCAAGTTAATATACATCTTTGTCTTGCATTCTTGGGTAGCACTTCTAGCATGTGCGGCAATCCTGTCCTACTGGAAAAATTACGTTCAGCTCCTCGTTCATTGTTGAATCATCAACAGACAAACGCTTACACTTGGTCCCTGGTAAGGAACCAGGGAACAGCAGACAACAGCAGTGGGTATATCATAATCGAGCACATGGCTTCATCTCAATGCCTATAATGGACATAGACATAAAAACAACAGTCTTCTGATTCTTCTGGCAGAATCACGCCGACGCCTGCACAGATGGAATTTTCTGTATGGAGTCCTGAACATAGGTATGGCTACGCTTTTATACTGTGCAGCCACCTGCAAATTACCGTCCAAATGCCTAGATTTGATTGGTGCATCCATGCGAGCTCAGCTCGCAGTATTAATAGATTCTACGTGGGAGTTGGTCACGGCCTTGTACTAAAAACAGACAAGGTCAAATTAAAATGTCAAAACCATTACTGAAATCTTTAAACCCTCGTGCTTTCTACATTTTATGTACGAATTTCTGAACGCGACTAAGCGTCTTAAACTATCTATCCTTATTCACCCCTTCTCTTCCCTTGTAAGTGTTCATCAAAATCACGGGGTCGAGAATTGCACTGTCACTGCTAACTTATCCATTTATTCTATCTCGCCCCACTTTCTTTCCATCTCTAAGAAAAAGTGTTTCAAAAACAAACTGTTCACGAGAACAGTTCAAGGACAATTTACGCTGGTTATAATCAACGAGACCGTGAAAACTCAAGTACTTGCAAGTCGTGACCCAGCACGACAATTATAACATTAACCTTGACATCCCCCACCCCAGTGGAAATTTTAAGAAAAATTTACACGATAGGATCCAAGAAACCACAAAGTTATTGTGGTGGGGGTTTAAATACTACGGTAGAAAAGCGAGCCCTAAGCTTGAGAACAAAAAAAAAATTTTAACTAAGAACGTGCATATTGGATGGACAAAGCATACAATTATTGATGCCACGTTCTATAGAATCTAGTCTATCGAAACATTGTTACTGTACACAATCAAACTTCTCACGAACATTTATAATAACAATGAGTATATCACTGTATACTGCTGAATTAAAGTATAACTACTATCAAACAATCAGGCCTTAATGAAGGAATAGGCTCATAATTATCTCGTCAACACACATAATTGCTGCTTATATACACATTCACAAACAATATATTGTTAATTAAAATACTGTGGTATCCAATGGCAGCAGTAGCTCTGGTAGCTTGGTTTGCCATGTCTCCATCTCATTGACCCGCTGACAAGGGCGTCAGGTTTGTCAGAAGTTCAGGTCACAGTCCGGAATGACGCTGGTGGAAAGAGGATATTCACAAAAAAGGATTGTAAAACTGGTTCATAAAGTAATGAACAAGATAAATGTGAATCCATCCACCGTCTAGAATTGAGGGGGAAAAGCACTATCCAACCCCAATACAAGACACAACACTCTTTAATAGGAAACTAAATTAGACGTGACAAAACATCAGCTTGGGAATTGTCACCGCCAGGGATAGCCCGGATAACAAACCGGTATTCCTGGAGTGCAAGACTCCACCTCGTTAATCGAGCATTTTTAGCCCTGTTAGCCTTCAAGAATAACAACGGACGATGGTCCGTTTCAATTATAAACTCGGACATGAGTAGATATCGCGAAAATGCGTTTACAGCAAAAATGATAGCGAGGCACTCTCGCTCGATAATTGCATAGCGGCATTCCCTATCTAGCAACTTGCGGCTGGCGTATAGACATGGCCGCAAGGTATCGTCTCGTTCCTGTAATAACACAGCTCCTAATCCCTTGTCCGACGCATCAGTGCGGACAATAAATATTTGGTTTATATCTGGAAGTATGAGAATGGGGGAAGTGGAAAACGATCGTTGAACGGTACGAAGTGTATCAGCACATTCGGCTGTCCATTTCACTTTATTAGGAAAATTCTTTCTTGTGAGGTCCGACAACGGAGCTGTAAGCGAAGAAAAATTTGGAATGAATTTCCTATAATAGTTAAGAAAGCCCAATAAACTACGAACTTCTTTCTTAGTTCGAGGGGGTTGGAGCTTTAAGATGGTAGTTATCTTCTTGTCATCAGGGGTCTGAACGCCGTGGGCAATTGTATGGCCCAGAAAATTAATTTCATTATACCCTAAAAACACTTTACTGGGTTTCGCCGTAAGGCCAGCTCGACGAAGAGCAATAAAAACTTGTCGTAGGGCTGCGAGGTGGCCCGACCAATTGGTTTCATAAATACAAATGTCGTCAAAATACGACAACACGGAATTCATATTCTGGAGCAATATTGTCATCATACGCGCGAAAGTGGCAGGGGCTGTAACTAATCCGAAAGGCATATAGCGCCACTGCATAAGACCCAACGAGGTCTGAAAAGCGGTATATTGCTTGCTATTCTCTGTCACGAGTGGAGTGAGTGCAATTAAGGGGATTGCTACAGAGCGGGTGTAGAGTAAGAAGGACTCACAGTAGACAGCAAGTTAAGCGTGCTGTTGTGAGTAGTGGGGGGGGTCTGAATGAGGCGAAAGCGCTGTATAGCTATCACTGCAAGTTAGAAGGTCCGACGGAGCGGACCTGTGAATAAGAGCCCAGCGGGCGGACATAAGTGAAAGCAGTCGGGAGACGGATGAGTGTTGTTCCAGTAATGACTGGTATGTAGAACGTTGATTGATTATTATGATTGATGTATTATATTATATTCGTCTATTACCATGATGTGAATAAGTATATGTGAGGAATGTGGAAGTCCTTGATATTGGATATAGCAATGTGCGCCATGAGCGATAGATGAAAGCGAGTTCATGGATTTGTAGCGCGAGTGAGTAGTGTGTACTCCGATGGAGGTGTGTTACCGTAAGATGTGTGGTGAGTGGAAGGTGAACTAGTGTGTGTACGCTTCATGGATTGTAAGGAGAGGTGGAGTGAATAGAAATGGTAGGGTATTATACCAATGTAATGTTATTCTTGTAGGTGTCGGGGACGGGCCGAAGAGCCACCTCGATGAGCACAAGGATAGGCCAGCATAGGGCCGGAGGCCGCACATAGGCCAGAAGTGAGGCTGTCAGTACAGGACAGTAGAGGCACATAAAGTCGTGGCAGTCAGGCCACGGACAGGGACGTAGATATGAGAGTGAATGAGATATTATATTGTTGCCATGTTGATAGGCTAGTGAACTGATACTATGTTGTTGCCATGTTGATGGCTATGGAAATAATAATGTGTTATTGCCCTGCTGAGGTGCTAGGGGAGTGCTAAGGGGTATGACAATAGGGAGGGGATATTGAGAGACTGCGGTGCCAGTAAATTATTAATGTGCTATTAAGACCCTGAGGGGAGAGGCTGAGGCCGAAGAGCCTTTAGGAGTAACTACCGGATTGTGGATCCGAGGGAGAGTGTGTGTGAGAATAAGGCCGTTGTACGGCAGTCATTTCAATAATATAATGTATGTAATTGCGCTATTATATGTATAATTATGTTTAATAAATGTGTGAGTCTGATGGGTTGTTTTGTTAAGTGTTAACTTGTTTGTTCGTGATTGTCGTCCTGTCATAAACTATTACATCTCCCAGTCTGGGATTTGTGACATTCTCATCAAGCGGAATTTCCCAATAGCCTTTGGAAAGATCAATTTTAGAAAAAATCGTTGCCCTCGCTAACTGCGCAAAAAGATTCTCCTGGTTGGGAATCGGTTCAGCGTCATATATCGTAACCTCATTAAGTTTACGATAGTCAATACAAAAACGCACTGTATCATCTTTTTTTTTCACTAAGACGATGGGTGAGTTATATGGGCTCGTCGATCGCTCTATCACTCCCAGGTGAAACATGTTACGTACCTCGGTTATTATAGTCTCCTGTGCGTGCAGCGGACGCGGGTATGGTTTAACAAAGACGGGTATATCCGTCTTTAATCTTATAACATGCTGTACCAAAGAAGTATTACCTGGTAGATCAGTAAAGACCGTAGTAAACTCGTTAAGCAAATCTCTTATATCTTGTCTTTGCGATTCAGATAGATCTGGATTTATATTTACATCCGACGTATTTTCAGAAGATTGAAGTGCGGGGATTGAATGCTCTATCTTAATAGGATCATCATCGTCAACTGAAACTAAGGCCGCATTGGCCTGAGCAACCACATTTCGGCGATTATTCTGACGATTATCATCGTCGGACAGGTACTGCTTTAACATATTTATATGGAAGACTTTGTCCTGTCCCCGAATCTTGATAAGATAATTTACTCGAGAAAGTCTCTTTAGGACTTTAAAAGGTCCCTTCCATGTAAGAAGGAGTTTATTTTTCGTCTCCGGAAGGAGAACAAGAGTTTGGTCTCCGACGGCCAAGGTTCGCAATCGGCTACCTTGATCACGATATAGTTTATAAAGACTCGCATGCGCCGCAGAAGATTTTTGTGCGAGCTGACATGCGTTAAGAATTCGATGGCGCAAGTCTACAACATATTGATATGCAGACCGCGTATCGTTATCGTCGGTGTCTGATCCGGCGAATAAATCACGGAGTATGGCCATTGGCCCACGCGGCTTGCGACCATACAATAATTCGAAGGGGGAAAAACCCGTCGATGCGTTCGGTAGTTCTCGGTATGCAAAGAGAATAGCGGGGAGTTGTCGATCCCAATCACTCGGCTTGTCGGCCGAAACTCGCGCAAGCATAGTTTTCATGGTAGCATTCCACCGTTCACAGCAGCCATTAGACTGTGGGTGGTATGGAGATGTCAATCTTTGTTTAATCCCTACCAATTCCAAGACTTTCTTAAAAAGCTCAGAGGTAAACTGTGGACCTCTGTCCGATAAAATTTCAACCGGAAATCCAAGACGCGAAAAAATAGTAATAAGGGCTTCAGCCACATGATCGGCTGAAATGTCTTTTAGTGGAATGGCCTCTGGCCAACGGGTTGCGTAGTCAATGACAGAAAGTATAAAGCGATGTCCTCTGTCTGACTTGTGTAGAGGCCCAACTATATCTACGGCAACGCGCTCAAATGGTCTGGAGACCATAGGCATCTCCTGTAGAGGAGCCCGCGATGCTCTCCCTTTAGGAGTACGTCTCTGACATACGTCACATGTTGATACGAACCGGTTTACATCTGCGTAAATACTGGGCCAAAAAAATTGCGATAGTATTCGAGACTTAGTTCTGGCCTTTCCTTGGTGACCCGCCAAGGAAGTGTCATGCGCGAGACGAATAATGTCGCGACGAAAAGATCTTGGTACTACAAGCTGCATAATGGCCTCTCGCTTATTCCGAAAATTAAGATATAATAAGTCATCTTTAATAAGAAACTTAGAGGTATCCGGCGCTGTAGGATCAACTTTAGTAAACAAATGTTTCAATGTGGGGTCTGACTGTTGCTCATCATGGAATGCACTAGATGTTATGTTTACTTCAATAGTAGGGTTACTCAATGCATTGTCTGCTCGTCGACTCGATTGTAGGCATGTTGTCGCACAAGCAACACTCTCATCCTCAGTCCAAATTTCCAAGTTACCGATAGGAAACTTATTTACTTGAGGTACATTCCCTATGATTACATCAGCCACCGGATTAGGCAGTACACATACGGTAACAATACCTGTGAGAAAAGGTGTATCAATATAAACTTCTGCAAGACGGAATCGCTCTACAGATCCGCCAAAAGTAATACAAGTTACATCCTTATCCAAAAATTGTGTTGGACGGACTAGTGACTGCCGAACGCCGATAGTCGTGCATCCGGAGTCACGTAGAACGGAAGCGCGAATCGCGTTCACGCGGCCCTGGTAAAATGTTAATTCACCCAGTTCATGTAGGGCGGACATGACTGGAATAGCTTTTGATTGTCATGAAGATTCAGAATGACGGTCAGTCTCATAAGGTGTAGATTTAACAGAGCAGGCATTCGCCGCTTCCATTTTAACGTTACAAAATTTTTGTATGTGGCCTACCCTATTACACCTAAAACACATAATACGATGAGGATCGTTTCCACGATAAGGAAGACTCTGCGGTCTATCATAATCATGATTATTATCAAAATGCACTCGTCGCGGCGGTCCCTGAGGCCGGTTATATTGTTGGCCTGGATAGTTGCCACGATAATATGGGCGAGGCTCGTAAAAAGAATAGCTCTGGTATCCTCGACGCGGGGATAAATTACTTCGATTCGGAAAATCCCTCTGTCTAAAAAAAGGCGGCTCTGATTGAGAGCGCGGATTTGGGGCCTGACGACGAGTCGGCCTTGAACGATCGTGTCCGGTATGCGCTCCTTTGCCCACGTTGGCATAACACGGTGCTGTAGTTGAAGGCTTTGCCAAAGGACGATTTGGGTGGGCGGACGCATAACGTTCCGCGCACGATGTGATTTCTTCAGAGGATGTCGGTGCCCTCTCTTTAAGGTGGGCAACCAAATCGGAATGACATGCCGTATAGATTTGGTCTTTTAAGACCAAATCATAAAGTTGGGAATAATTTCCGGTAGTCACGTTCGCGAGTTCGATCCAGCGATCTAAGTAATGTTTCAGCCGATTCACATAAGTTGAGAAATTTTCAGATGGCTCAGGTTTACATGCGCGAAATCTCTGATGAAAGCCATCTTCGGTATGCTGGAATCGCTTAAGCAGTGCTGTTTTAAGCTTGTCATAGTCGTTGGCATCCTCTACTTTGAGGCTATGAAATACTTCTAGAGCCTTACCTGTTAGTAAATTAGACAGGCATGAACTGTACATCGCCTGCTGCCATCCGACGCATTTAGCGTGTAGCTCGAACCGATGCAAATATGCGTCGATCCGGTCGAGTTTTTCATTAAACGTCGGAAGCTTCGGTTTTGTAGCATATGTATTGCTGGCAACAGTGGGGACTATAAGCGATTCTCGCTCTAATTTCTTGATTGCGAGTTCATGCTCCCTTTTTTCTCTCTCCACAGCCTCTTTTTCTCTCTCTCTTGCTTCTTTTTCTCGTTCTCTTTCTCTTTCCTTTTCTCTCTCTCTTTCTTTTTCTCTTTCTCTTTCTCTTTCTTCTTTTTCTCTCTCTCTTGCTGCTACCCGATCCTCACGGTCTCGGTCCTGCTGTACTTGTCGTTCGCACCACGAGGCGCGTTCTTCCTCTGGTATACCCAGAGCCTTGGCAGAGTCAATGTATTTCAGAAACTCGGCCATAATGTGTATTAAAATCTGTTACCCGTATAGATTCGTATAGAATCAAAACACTGGCACGGTAGTGTGTGCACAATTAGTAAGTATTTACCTACTGTTACGGTATATCGCGGTATCAATTATAGTATCTGTAACAGTTACTCTCTCTCAATATTAATTCAGTGTCCTACGTTAGCACTGCTTCGCGAAAAGAACCTTCTATCTCTCTCTGTAAATTGCAGGCAGTGTCACTTCCACTGCAAAAATTTTATCTCTCTCTCTCTGAATATGAATTCTAGTAAGGCAGTGCCGTCTATCCGTTGCTCCCACTGCAATAAAATATATATGTATCGCCTTCAATGCGACAAATCAGTGTCTTGAGTGATCACTCTCAAAATTTATGTCTCTCTCAACGCGACGAACCAGTGTCCTCTGTTATCACTGTCAAAAATGTATCGCTCTCTCAATGCGACAAATCAAAAATATATCTCTCTCTCAACGCGACAAATTTGAAATATCTCTCTCTTCTTAAAAAGCGCACACGCAGTGTCCTCTGTTACCACTGCAAAAATATACTCTCTATATTCGACGTGAAATTAGCACGTGACCAAAAATTTATTATCTCTCTCTCTCTCACATATCAATACCAGATTACAATTCAACGTGGTTTTAGCACGTGAAACACCTCAGGCATATATTGTAAACATAGCAATGTTAGTATACTAGTTTAAAGTTTATAAGGAAGGAAAAAAACATACACTAAACAGGACGCTAAACTCACAAGAAAGACGAACGATAACAGACCCTACAAGTCCTAACTTATATTACAGAAAGTTTAAGAAAAAGACAGGAGAGACATCTTCCTAAAGAAATGTGAGGAAGCAAGAGAAACGCCACAATCTATACGAATAATGGATCCCTAATAGAACTATTCACAGTGAAGCAAATCCCCCCGAGTTATCAATAGCCACCAAGGCACTCCAATATCCTTCGTAATGGCAAAGAAGATATGCTATACTATGATCCCAACCAACCTCCCGCTCTTAAACTAAACATATAGTAAAGGGAAAAAAGCCTGGAAACACAGAGCGGAAAGTACCTCGCCCTCCTCAAGACTGACAATGAGATGGTTCACTTAACTTTCTTTTGAGGAATTCAGATGGTCATGTCCTCAATCCATAGCTCGTTCCAAGCCAAAAAAAAATGTGTTTCTGTCTCAGGTAGATCTCTAAGGTGAATGGTGTCCCTCGCCGGTGTCGTCGGGTCAATGGGATGATCAGCTCACCATATGAAATTGAACCAAAATGTTATATTAATACAAATTGCCTATAACCTAAAATAAAAAGGACCTGAAATCACAATGTTATAACAGTGCAATACTAAATAATGAATAAAATGCAATAGATCTAAGGGTAAATCTGTCAATAGGTTTTAAGAATAATTTATGTAATTGGCATGGCGTTATTTAAGTTCTTTAGGGGGTCCCTCTCCAGTGTTACGGGTCTGGTACTGGGTGATAGTGTTACAGAGTGGGTGTTATGGGTTATTGGTTTTATGACTGCATTTTAAAATCGAGAGGTATTTATGAATTACTCTTTCGTACCATGCCACACACTAATAACAACCTGAATAAGTTTTTATCAACAGACCTGCAGGGCCACAAATTTAATTACTTTAACTTTCCTAACAATTTTGTCTAGATCTCTTACATACTAAAAAGACAACATCAGCAGCATCAAATGAAAATTCAATAATATGACACTAGAAGTCTCCTCTAGATTCCTATAAGATTAAGATCATTCTGACTCACTAACAATTCAAGTATTAATTATCTATCTCTCAGATATAGTCTGCCTACTATCTATCAAGCAATATACTAATGTCTCTGGCGACAATGTCATCTCAGCTATTTGTGCCTACCGCTTATAATGGATCAAGCTCGTCAATACAAACTGACGTAGTTAAGTTAGATCTACTCTAGGATGGGCTGGCAATCCCCAGCCTCATCCAGACAAATCAATTCCAATTCACAGTTGTGCATGCCAAACATTCATACTAGATCTAGTTGCAAGTTAATATACATCTTTGTCTTGCATTCTTGGGTAGCACCTCTAGCATGTGCGGCAATCCTGTCCTACTGGAAAAATTACGTTCAGCTCCTCGTTCATTGTTGAATCATCAACAGACAAACGCTTACACTTGGTCCCTGGTAAGGAACCAGGGAACAGCAGACAACAGCAGTGGGTATATCATAATCGAGCACATGGCTTCATCTCAATGCCTATAATGGACATAGACATAAAAACAACAGTCTTCTGATTCTTCTGGCAGAATCACGCCGACGCCTGCACAGATGGAATTTTCTGTATGGAGTCCTGAACATAGGTATGGCTACGCTTTTATACTGTGCAGCCACCTGCAAATTACCGTCCAAATGCCTAGATTTGATT
This sequence comes from Onchidella celtica, assembly GCA_963931925.1. Classification (NCBI taxonomy): domain Eukaryota; kingdom Metazoa; phylum Mollusca; class Gastropoda; order Systellommatophora; family Onchidiidae; genus Onchidella; species Onchidella celtica. Next base: position 48,208,268 of record OZ007582.1, read on the forward strand.
GGTGCATCCATGCGAGCTCAGCTCGCAGTATTAATAGATTCTACGTGGGAGTTGGTCACGGCCTTGTACTAAAAACAGACAAGGTCAAATTAAAATGTCAAAACCATTACTGAAATCTTTAAACCCTCGTGCTTTCTACATTTTATGTACGAATTTCTGAACGCGACTAAGCGTCTTAAACTATCTATCCTTATTCACCCCTTCTCTTCCCTTGTAAGTGTTCATCAAAATCACGGGGTCGAGAATTGCACTGTCACTGCTAACTTATCCATTTATTCTATCTCGCCCCACTTTCTTTCCATCTCTAAGAAAAAGTGTTTCAAAAACAAACTGTTCACGAGAACAGTTCAAGGACAATTTACGCTGGTTATAATCAACGAGACCGTGAAAACTCAAGTACTTGCAAGTCGTGACCCAGCACGACAATTATAACATTAACCTTGACATCCGTCGCCACGTGCGCGGATTCTATTTGGCATATAACTCATATGACCTGCAAGTAGTTAGAGTGAATAAGTTAGTCTTTATAGAAAGCTGTAGTTTCATTAGTTAGATTCAGTTGCCTTTGAATTGATATTTATATTTATAATTATATTTGTTACATTAATTCCTGTAATTAAACTGCCCTACAGTTCTGCTAAAAATCAGAGCAATTGATTTATTTAGTTTTTAGAGTGCAAGTATTTTTTTTGTGTGTTCGTCGATTGTGGGAGCGGACCTCGAAAGAGTGTCAGTCGAATTCTCCCCATCTAACCCACATCGCGACACCTAAATAGGAAAACACTAGATCTATATATTCTGTGAACAGGAAAACTCTATATTTGTAAATAGAAGATCTCTATATTTGTGAACAGGAATACTCTGTATTCCTAAATAGGAAAAACACTAGATCTATATCTGTGAACAGGAAAACTCTATTATTTGTGAATAGAAAATCTTTATATTTGTGAACAGGAATACTCTGTATTCCTAAATAGGAAAACACTAGATCTATATCTGTGAACAGGAAAACTCTATATTTGTGAACATCTAAAACTCTGTTTTTGTAATTAGGAAAATTCTATATCTGTGAATAAGAAACTCTATATTTGTGAATAGGAAAACTCTATGTTTGTGAACAGGAAAACTATATTTGTGGACGGGAAAACTCCATCAGCTTATTTGTGAACAGGAAAACTTTATATTTCTGAATAGGAAAACTATATTAATTTGTGAACGGAAAAACTCCATATTTGTGAATAGGAAAACTATATTCGTGAACGGGAAAACTCTATATTTGTGAACAAGAAACTCTATATTTGTGAACAGGAAAACTCTATAATTGTGAATAAGAAAATTCTTCTATTTGTAAGTAGGAAAACTATATATTTGTAAACAGGAAACCTGTATGTATTTTGCAAATAGGAAAAACTATATTTGCAAAAATTGACAGTCCCTATAAAATACGGGTTTTGGGGGGGGTAGTTTATGACGTATTGCAATCCCATGATTCTTTTTCCTAGGAACTTCCATTCCTTTCTTATTTCTCGCTTTCATACAAAAATCGTCCTTCTCGTTGCTTGCACCAAACATATTCAGTCCCTTGCACCGTTATTTACTGGTTGTGGTTACTCATGTGGTTACTACAAAATTAACTGTAATTTTACATGAGGTGTACGTGTGCACGATTTGAAATGAGAATTTTGGTTATCTGTCACTGAAATCTAGGTTAGAACTGGCACGTAGAAAAGAAACCCAGATTTTCTCTTGGAGTTCCTTAATGGTCCGAGCAGTTGCAGCTTTGAACCCACCACCTATTCTGGCCTATACTGTGATTTTGTTTTCTACGAACTCTATCAGGCCACGAAGTCAAAATATTCAAAAAGGCTTTTTTCCTGGCCACACATTTTGTGATCATTTTCGGAAATGGTAAAGTGGCCAATTCGCTAACCAAGAGGCTGTTGGGGTCGGGGAGCCAAGTGTATTCCTAACAATAACCCTAACTCTCCCTCCACCGAAATAGGGGCCGACCACTGATTACGTATGCTCGACTCTGGCGACTTTCTGACACGCCCGCCCCCACCCACCCAAACCATGTACACTTTTCATAAACCTGGCCTCAACCACCACCACCCCCGCCCCCCCCCAACCCCCCCCCCTTGCACACACACACACAGCTTGTACGTACAGCTATTAGAATATTGGATGTTGATGCTAGGACTTTGAGGTTTGAAAATTATATTTCAATAGCTCTCATGCCTTTTGCGAGCTTTATCAAAAACCATTGAGATTTTGTTTTGCATAGAGATCTGAGTTGTTTTGTAAATCCAGTCACGACAGACGCTGTAAATCAATGTTACGCAATCTCGCACTCCTTCTCCTCTTCATGTATCAGCATTTTATACCATGAATGGCAGACAATTACCCAATCACCATCTGGCTTCATTTGCCTCTATTTCGTTATGAATGCATTGAATTGATTGGTTTTTGAAAATGCCAGAGTCCAAAGCAATGACCAATGAGAAAATGGGGCTTTTATTCCCCTGGCCGAGCATTGTCTGACAGCTGTCCGCTGTTGTGTTGTGATTGATCAACATAGGGCGCCGAAATGATTTAGTGAGGTCTGGTCACTCATCCTGGGGTATGGGGAGTTCAGGAATGAATATAAAATTGAAGGGAAAAAAATTAGAAAGATGAAGCAAGTATTGGAGGAATTCGTTCAAGACAGGTCCGTAGTGAGCTGAGCGAGAAAGATGGAGATTGTGGCTTAATAAAGAATAGGTAGATAGATAGATAGATAGATAGACAGACAGACAGACAGACAGACAGACAGACAGACAGACAGACAGACAGACAGACAGACAGACAGACAGACAGACAGACAGACAGACAGATAGATAGATAGATAGATAGACATATAAACAGATAGATAGGTAGATTCGTCTTTATCCACTTTAGATGCAGATTCTCATGTTAGTTGACACTACTCATTACAGAACAAACCTTTCTGGTTGTTGCTGCAGTTACTGTTGTTGATGGTATGTATTTAAGGCTACCAATATCAGAGCTTGAAAATGACTTTGAACACAGCCATGCTTAAACACTGACACCCTTCCCACTTTATATTCCTAGTTGTACAAGGCCTGGCAGTTCATATCTCAGGTCAATTTCATCACGACAGTCACCATTGCTCAAGGCAACTTGCCGTTGTCAAAGAAATAATTTCTTCCCTTCGCATGCATTTTTTTTTAAAATCTGAATCAGTGCAAGTCTCCTTATCATTGTTTGCCATTTCACAACATTTGATTAAAATACACATAAAATAATGCACCTTTGCATATAATAACAGTTTCTGCAATACAGGTATTTTTCTGTCGCAAACAATCTTAAATTTCCTGTGGAACCGACAGATTCTTTAGAAGGGTTCGTTAACGTAAATGTGAATGTTGAAAGCCCAGGGGCATTATAGATACATGAAAAGTAAACCTGAGCTCTGATCATAGAGCGGCTATTCTTGCTATTTGTGTTCTAATTATGAAATACAGCAAAGCCTAGAGGCAGGGATATCCGGCCAAGCTACCGTCTGATCAGAACGTAACAGTAAATAAGATCCGCGAAAGACCGCTGACCTACATACGGATTTGTGTTTTTTGCTTTAAAACAAAACAACTTTTTTTTCCATTGTTGGGGTAAAATGTTGAGTGAAAAGTACGTGAGTATTGTGATAGCAGTATTATTTCTGCATGTTAGATCAAGCACAAAGTCTGCGGCGTTTAGTAAGACACGAAGTTTTGCATGCATTAACAAATAACGTTATTACCAATTCGCTTGACGTCATTATTGTCTTGGTGTCTTTTGTCATTCAACGTGAAAGAGACCAGAAGAAGACCAGCAAGAGAATGGCAGGGTGACATCAGAAAGCATGAACATACAACATGGTAGAGGCAGGCAGATGACAGAATCAGATGGAAGAAGTCTGTGAAGAGCTACATCCTGCGGTGGATCTGGATGGACAACGCATAGAAGAAGAAGAAGACAGACCATCAATATACCTGGTGGTCCCAAGAGCGTGGCGCATACTCAGTCTCTAAAAAATGGAAATGTCGAGCAACTTGAGCGTGGTCATAACCGGGATGAATGACATCATATGGATAACTAAGAATCAGATGCTCTAATGCAACCACCAACTAAAAAAGACGCCAGGCGAACACCCAAACTGATGACGTATAGCCCAGTGAGCATAGAGTAGACATTCTCAAGCAGAGAGCGCTGATTCACCAAGGAAGAAATTTCCAGTCGTCTGAAGACTTTAGGCCAAGGGAAGAGGGGTGAAGTTTCAGACACGGGAGGATACTCTGTTCATGTAATTCACAAATTCTCCAAATTTGAATGTAAAAAGTTTTTTATTAGGCCATCTACAGTAACCAAATTTTGCGTGTAGGTTTCAAATACATTGGAGAGTGCACCGAAGTTTGGAATTTCATTAATTTTTATTTTTTTTTTGGTTTGTGTTGCTGTCTCCTCACCACAGGTCTATTTTTTGTACGAACACTTGAACCTGACGTGAAGACTTTCTGTCGTATGTAGGTAACGGTTACGGACTGATTGCTCGCAACTAAAATTAGATCACAGGAATACCCTGCTGCTTTGCTACGGTGAGACAGATGTAGAGAGGGTCCAAGCTGACGGGCGGGACAGTGGGTGGGGGAACCGCTCTAAGCGCGGCTTTTATTCTAGATAAAATTTATGTAAAGACGAAAACAATAGAAGTCTTATTATAATCCATTGAAATATAAGGATTTTTTGTTTTATTTGATTGGAAATAATTAAGAAATTTTGTTTGATAAATTCTTCAATAAGTATCACTGTAAAAGTGTAATGGGGGAAAAAAAGTATTGAGAACTCAAAATGGGAAAGAAATTATTGAAGAAACCTCAGATGGCATTAGGATGAAAAAATGCCCACACCCGATAAGAACCTTACACTGGTTAAAAATATCCACGCTCTCATCAAATCTCGCCCTGGATAAAAGTTTCCTCATGCATTTGTGAAAATGTAATGGAGCAGCTTTGTGACAGGGTAAAAAACAAGGTTTGTAACCAGCTGAACAGTAAACAATACATCAACATTAGGAGGAATGTGCGCTGGGACTCTCAGAACTTGGTATGTACCATAAAGTTTAAGTGGTTAAGGACCGAACTACTTGGTCGTCAGAGGTTCAAGTCCTCTGAATAACTTTTGCAGCCTCTCTGTCTCAAGAGAGGTTCGATCCGTTTTGTTTTTTTGTTTTTTCAAAACAGCAAAAAGTGTCCGGGTCGGTTTCATCGCTACAGCAAAGAACAGCTAGTGGGTTGTTTCCCAGTATAAGTCAAATTTATTTCGGGATTTGAGATAGTGACCATGAAAATGCGCCCAGACGTCCGGTCAACGTTTCCGCTTTGCTCATGTGTTTTGCAAATATCTCTTTCTTGGTGTCCAGTGTTTCAAGGCTTCAGTAGAGCTGTCAATGTTTGCCTTTTGGCCGTGCTGATCTCACGAAACTTGAAGTGCCAATTGATGAAATTATTGGAGAGTAGCCCCGAAGTCCTCAAAAATAGAGGAGGAAATTAGAAAGGAAGAAAGAGAGAAATCATTCAGAAGAAAGGAAGTTTAATTAAGATTTTTAAAAAAACAGAAAGAGAGAAAGAAAACATTTCATAAGAACCCCCCCCCCCCACCCCCCCAAAAAAATTGTCAACAATTTGCCCTTATCTGTACTTCTTTTGTAAGAAGCCAGTAGCTTTTGTTCCCACCAGCTTTCGGTAAACAGTTACGTTTTTGCCATCTCTCAAAGTGCCAGACAGGATTTTGCGTGACAACCTCACAAAAATTGTTTCTAATCAAGGGATTTAATATTACTGTGTCGTAATAACTTGGCGGAATCGCCCGTGCTGGGTACATATTGATCAATTATTTATCATGTCCATCTCCCTCTGGGCATATTCGACTACTGTTTTTGGGCTGTTGTTGTTGTCGTTTTTTGTTTGTTTGTTGTTGTTGTCGTTTTTTGTTTGTTTGGGGTTTTTTTGCCACAAAAGCAGTGATGGCCAGTGATAGGTCAGCACAATGGCAGGGCTGACTAAAAAGTTTTCTTGGCATTTTAGAACTAATCCGGTTGATAAAAGACAGGAATTTGCTGTCTATGATTTCAGTTTTTAATATTTATTTGAGTTTTAATCCATACTGAACTATCATACTTACATGATGATGATTGTTATCATTGTTATTAGTTAAGCTTGTTTTGCCCCGACAATCTTTTAATTGTTGAACAAACGACTACCAAAGTACCACAGTATGAGTGTTGTTTTATTTATTTACTTATTAATTTACTTATTTATTTATTTATTTATCTATTTATTTACTATTTATTGCTTTACTTATTTGCCTATTTATATAAATTATCTAATATTTACTCACTTATTTACTATTTATTTTGACAGACTGTGCGATGTGTCTGATGAAAGCAAATCTCAAGTAGTCTGACTACACTGCTGGGGAGAAGTTTCATGACACAAGGATCTTACTGCTGATATATCTCAACTAATTTAATTTTGGCCACCCACAGGTGTCAATACAACTTAGCCATAGTCATAGATCTACACCATTGCCAATATCTTCATCATGTCTGATTATAAGCGACGTCCTTATATGTTCGCACTGGTCATAATAATACGATCGTCAATATAATATAATTATTATAGAACTGATCGCACACCGAGGTCAACATAATTATTATTTCGGGTTGATGATGCGGGGCTGATGAACATGAAAAATTGCCACAATGTACAATGCCAGACATTAGATACCGAGACGGGTCAATCTGAAATATTCCGTTCGTGGACGTGCACGCATATCATCGATGCCAACAATGCAGCAATTCGCACCACACTCCTTCATAACTGAACAAAAAAACAATAGTACTCACCGTATTTTGTACCCGCACAGATTGTGGACATAGTGGGAGAAGGAATGGTTCGTCTTGGTATTCTGTGTCTTGGGTACTATCAAGAGTATCAGACAAATGACCACAAATCCCCATCCAACTGTGACCGTGAAAGATGCGAAGTGGAAGAAATCGTTCCTACTTGAATTAAAACTCAAACCCTGCTCTGAATTCTGGATGAACTCCTCTATTTTTTTAGTCCTACTTCCCATTTTTATATAGCAAAACTTTGTTTTTTTAAAATCTTACTTAAGTTTTAAGCCCTCTCGGCCTCTTTCCCTCATAAGTAGAATGGCCAACAGAACTCCTTGCCTCACCCCACCACAACAAGTTTTTGATGCCCTGCGAATCAAGTTAATAATAAAAAAAATGCGTAAAAGAAACAAGAAAAGAACACCAGCGCTGCAGCCACTACGCACAGATCGGAAACTGTCAAGTCGCCAAGCCGCAACAATCCGCAAAACAAACAATCTGCCACTTTCCCCTCAACACGACTATTGATGACGTCATTCGCTGATTATCTCCATTGTGTAAATGTCAAGGTTTTAGATCTTTTAATTCCAGAATCTCTTGCTTTTTCTCTCTCTCCCCCTCCCCACCCCTCCCCTTCTTAAAAAAATTAAACGCGTTCAACAAAGGTGAAGGTCAGGAAATAATGCAGTTATAGCAAATGATTGTATTCCTTTGTTCCATGGAGTCGTGAGGTCGGGGGGGGGGGGGGGGGGTTTGGGTGAGGAGGCATGTGTACCAAAACTGAGTGAAAATCCTCTATGATGCCCGTTTCATATAAATGAACCACGGTTTTCCAAGACACCACCCCCCGCCCCCCTCCCGCTATCCGTGTTCCCAAATTTAGCACTGCTGTATCACTATTCATTTTTGAACATTTCATTTTGGGTATTATAGGCCTACTTAGCTGCCTGTGGCTGCAAAACCTGGTCCCTTAACAAAGCAACGACAGATCAGAAAGCTCACAGCTTTGCCTGGAGCAACGGAAGAACGAGTCTCAAAGTCAAGGTTGATGACAGAGCCCCTGACACTGATAGTCGGAAACACACCCAGGGTTACAGACATTGAAGAATTTATTCTAGGACAAACATGGAAGTGAGCCGGCTGGCCATATGGAAAGAATGAAAGATAGAGCAGATGGACAGGGCGTTCCACTGTATGGAGACCTGGAAAAGGAAAAAGAACAAGTGGATGGCCCGAGAGACGCTAGAGAGATGATACTGTGCAGTCCCGTGGACAGGCAGGAACAAGGCGGGAGGTGAACAGGGGTCAGAGGGGGGCGAAATCCTGTGCTGATTTCTGTCTGGCTGAAATGTTGCATTTTCTCACTTACGCCTGCGGAACAAACTAGCCAGTGTGCAGATTGCCGCCATTTCATGACGAACTTCACCTTGATGCTGACGGAGTGCGTAGGGCATTGACGCGCATAGGGAACGCAATAAAGACTTATCTAAAAGCAAACAAACAATGACGCAAAGGAACGAGCAAACTGAAGCAGATCGGTTACACTCACCCAGAATTGAAACAAATAAACAATTTATCCCGGGCAACGCCGGGCCCACGGCTAGTGTGGATTAATCTCCTGTATGATTATTCTGGCTCCGATACACTAGGTATCGAATGATACAATATTTGCTCTCTGCCTACACCCACTAGCAAGAATAACAATATCATAACTTCGACACTCATACATGTCGGCTTGGGGAAGTGTTACAACATCCAGTGTTAAGGTTTGATCCAGACCAAGGCTGTTGTAGACGCCACACTGGCAGTTTGTGCTAGCTCGCCTCTCAATGCAGCACATTAAACAGTAATAATTGCCCGTACCGCGGCGGCGTGGGCAGTGCCTCGTATATTAGTGTGATGCCTAATAATTAGGTGGCAAGACACCAGCCTTGGCACCTGCACCAGCCTTGTTCTCGTTCACCTCTTACGGTAGTATTTTCCCCACAAACAGATACCAGGTGTTTTCAAAATATGTAGAGACCAGCGGCCGTCAGTGGCTAAGGAGGAATTCAAGTTGAGTCACATAAGATACTGCAAGGACGCGACTTTAGGATCGTCCATGGTTTTGGGGGGAGGAAGGGGGGTGCTTGAAGAGAGCTGCGTCCTAATGGAGATTTAAGCTGGGCTCTCATGTGTAAGGAAACGGCAAAAAATCCATCAAACAGTAAAAAGAAAGAGTGCTTCCGTGTGTACAGAAACGGCGTGCGGAAACCTTCTTTCTATTTCACTACATGATGGATTTTTGACGTTGCCGTTTCCGTTTCCGTACACATGAGAATCCAGCTTTAGTCCTGGAGGTGAATGCTTTTAATACAGTAATGACTCGGCTGGGCTCAAAACATGAAATACGTGCCCTACTGTAAACTAAAATTGAGTAGCTCATATGTGTCTACTCCCAGTGGCTGTGAATACTAACATGAATAGAATTTAAAAGCATTTAGATGTAGGCCGTATTTTCTTGTGTACGGAAACAGCAAACGGAAATGACAAAAATCCATCCAGCAGTAATAAGAAAGAGTTTTTCCATTTTGACAGAAATTGTGTTTCCGTACACATGAACACATTCTTTTTGGTTCACCACTTGAATGGTTTTTGACGTTTCCCTCGCCGTTTCCGTTTCTGCCTTCATGAAAACACCGCCTTCATCTAATTTCTTTTAAGTTGTATTCATGTTGGTATTCCGTCAGAATAAACCACCTCTAACCGTTATTGTCAGAAATCTGAATTACAAATCGTTCAATAGAGGCACACACAGAAATTTTTCGTTATTTTTTTTTTTATTAATTAATATCATTTAATTTGTTTAAGCTTCAGGGATTAATATGGCATCAGGCAAATACAGTGTTGGCATTGAAAGGGTTAATATAATGCACTTATTAATATCTACCTTCGTCTGGGCTTCAAGTGGCCAAAAAATTCTCAACAACAACAAAAAATTCAGTTTCTACTGTGGCAGTAGTCTAGTTTTATCATTGTATTATGCAGAAAACATCTTAATATGTGACCTTTACAGCTGTACTGGCCTGACACAGTTTTGTAAAAGTGATAAATGAGACAGGTAGACACAGAAATAGACAGACACAGACAGACAGACAGACAGACAGACAGATAGACAGGCAGGCAGACAGACAGGTAGACAGGCCAAGGCCAATAGGCAGGCAGACAGACAGACTGATAGATAGATAGATAGATAGATAGATAGATAGATAGATAGATAGATAGATAGATAGATAGATAGATAGATAGATAGATAAATAGATAGATAGATAGATAGATAGATAGATAGATAGATAAATAGATAGATAGATAGATAGATAGATAGATAGATAGATAGATAGATAGATAGATAGATAGATAGATAGATAGATAGATAGATAGACAGATAGATAGATAGACAGAAAGATAGATAAATAGATAGATAGATAGATAGATAGATAGATAGATAGATAGATAGATAGATAGATAGATAGATAGATAGATAGATAGATAGATAGATAGATAGATAGATAAATAGATAGATAGATAGATAGAGAGATAGAGAGATAGATAGATAGATAGATAGAGAGATAGAGAGATAGATAGATAGATAAATAGATAGATAGAGAGATAGATAGATAGATAGATAGATAGATAGATAGATAGATAGATAGATAGATAGATAGATAGATAGATAGATAGATAGATAGATAGATAGATAGATAGATAGATAGATAGATAGATAGATAGATAGATAGATAGTTATTAGTTAGTTACTTAAATCAGAGGTCTCTGGAATGATCAATTCCCGAAATACGAACTTATTTCATCATAGCTTGTTGTATCCTAATCATCTTTCCTGGGTTACTTTGACATTCCAAAATTAACTTTAAAAAAAGAAAAAATAGTCACAATAATAATAAATCACTAATATGACTGTAGAACCATTTTGGTGTGTAGGTCGTCTCATTTACAGTGCAAGACTGCGTGGGTGTGAGTTTGACAAGGTGAGTCTACATGGGTTTGTGTGGCAAGGAAAATCTATTTTTGGAACTCATTACCTACTTCGTTCTGTAGCTTTGATACCAGCGAAAGCCTCGGTGCAAATTGCATTCAGACGAGTCTATGGCGGCAGATTTGTGTGGGCATTGCCATTACAGCTTGTAATATAATATCACAATGATTTGCCAATATCAACGATAATGTTCTCGGGCAAATCGTTAGCGCAGGTGAGAAAACTAATGCATGCTTGAACACTTTTGTTCTCTCTGTGCTTCGTTTACTTCATATCTATATATGCTCAAAGGATTCAACGTTTAAGTTTGCCTCTATTGTGTTCTACAATTCTACCCATGTGTTTTTCTTATAGTCTATCTATCTACATGTATCCATCCATCCACCCATCTATCTATCTATCTATCTATCTATCTATCTATCTATCTATCTATCTATCTATCTATCTATCTATCTATCTATCTATCTATCTATCTATCCATCCATCCATCCATCCATCCATCCATCCATCCATCCATCCATCCATCCATCCATCCATCTATCTATCTATCTATCTATCTATCTATCTATCTATCTACCTATTTATCTATTTATCTGGCTGTCTGTCTGTCTGTCGTTCTTCACTCATTTTCTACATTAATGGCCCAGTTTCTCAGTCTTTGTGGAGATCATGCGGAAGCGCCTTGCAAATGTCTCTTGTGAACAGCTGGTTATTTCACCCATATTAAAAAAAAAAAAAATCACTATTAATTTGGACCCCTAAGAAGAACAGTTTGAAATCCACTGTAAACATTTTGACGTGAACAAAATTATCCTGACTCGTCTTTCCTTTCCTATCCAGACTTGCCACGGCCGTCTCGACTATCGTTAATTACTCAGAGTTTGCCTGCTCGTATCAGCAAACATGCGATCAGTAACCACTCACTGTGTATTCCCAGAGTCTAATTACTATTTATTATGCTACAAGAAAGTTGAGTAACTCTACGGCAATCCCGTCCTCGTCCAACGCTTGGCCAACCTGAACCTGTGTGGACACGTCAGGCTAATTACAACCATGTACTGAGGATTTTCCTGTTGATTCCACTTGATTTAAGACAAATGTAGGAGAGATTTGTGAAATATGATCAGAAAAACATCAGGAACGTTACACTTTACGGAGATCTCACACGACATGGCCATGCCGCCTGCAATAAGACCTATCTTATGTAATGATAAATTGCATAATGATCATTGCCGATGTTTGACTCCCATTTTGTGTTTTAGATCTTTATTTTAGGATGTTCGCCAGCTGCTCTTGGCATTTGCACCTCACTTTTCTTGGTTTTGTGTTTCTTGTTAGTGTTTTTGTGGTAGGGCGTTGTTGTTTTTTTAATTCTGCGCTGGCAGTGGCCTGTTAGGTCTGCTCATCTCCATTTCCTAATGCCATAGTATCTTTAAAGTGCGCAACGTGCACACGGGCCTTCCGGGTTTTTCGTCCTTATCCGTGAAGACTAGGTGCTCGATGCTACCTACCATAGGGCGGGGGCCTAAGATTTTCTCCCCCAAACTTCCAACATGCCTGCACCGACCCGGAGTCGAACCCTGTACCTTCGGCATGAGAGGCGAGAACCTTGCCCCTAGACCAACTTGTCCCTTACCTGATGTTTGACTCAGCAAAAGTCCCCACTTAAGTATACTTTACGAAATGTGGGTGTGTTATTTCCAATCATCGGTATCATGCTAGAAATGGAAAATGCGTGCATATTCAAATGCTACATTTTTTCCTTCGTTCTGTTTTTCTTCCACTCCTTGTTGTTTGTTCAGCCCATACTTAAAGCAAACCCCATTCAGTGGCAATGGGAGCCATCATCGCTATCCTCTCTCTCTCTCTCTCTCTCTTTCTCTCTCTCACCCTCTCTCCCTCCCTCCCTCTTACTGTCACACTCTATCTCTCCCTCCCTCCCTCTCTCCCTCGCACTTTCTCTCATCCCCCCCCCCTCTCTGTCTTGGCCCGCCTCCCCCGCTCCCCCCCCCCCTCCTTATGACTCACAGACTTACACTGTTAGATTTTGTTTAGTTCAGACAAAGGCATATCCTTTCAAATCTCATTAGCCTGTACATTATTTCTGTATATATTTCAGCATAATCAGCAATACAGTGCTCGTGGTATCTAGTCAAACCTCTGTGCACTGCGTATTGATTGCATTGCTTTGTGAAATGGTTTCGCATTACGGTATGTGACTTTTACACTATCAGAAATGGAACAGTAAAATAACAACGGAAATTTTAATGAGGCAAATGACAGTCTGCTAATCGATAAGCTAAGACCTCCGGGAGTGTGACAATGGTAGTCGTCGTATTAGGACTGAAACAGATCGAGGCTGGTGTTGGTGCCAGGGCTGATGGCCCGCCGGACATATTTGCTTCACACTAGCCCAATTGGCACCGCCTGTCGCATCCCGTTGTGTCGCCACGTGGGCGGTGCTGATTGTGCTAGCGTGAAGCAAAGTTCATGGGTTTGAAGCCACCAGTCCAGGGCCACCTCCAGCCTTGATCTGTTTCAACCCTTGGACTGAGAAGTTTGAGCAAGACAACGATGCACTTTCCAAATAGCATCAGGTAATGGTGAAATATTTAGCTAAAGATACGACAGGATAGGATACGGTAAGGTTGGGTAGGATAGACAAGATTAGATGAGATTGTTCATTTTTTGTTTATCCCAGAACTGTCAACTGAACTCTATGTTTGTCGGCCGTTCTTGAACCCTAAGTTCATGTAGATCCGACACTCAGGATAGACATTTCAGAAAGCTGGTCAACAGATAGAAAGGCTTATCTATTCATATAATTATTTATTTATCTGCTTAATCATTTAGTGGTCCATTCATTTACGTGTATCAGATTGTCCATTTATTTACCTACCTATTTATATATGTGTTTTATCATTGATTTGTTTATTTATTTTTTTATTTTTCTTATTTATTTACTTCTCTATGTATTTATCTACTTATCTATTTTTAATTTTTATTTATTTACTTACGTATTCATTCATCCACTCTGTCCACGGAGTCATGCATACAATGGTTACAGACCAAATTGTATTTCAAACTGGAACTCCCCCCCCCCCCCCCCCACCACCAAAAAGAAATAATTTTTCACATAAGACAAGACAAGACTTTATTAGTTCTCACCGGGAAGATCATACGTACAAAGTCCACATGAAAAAGTACAAAGTAAATGTAAATTCGTTATAATAATAAATACATCCAGCAAAATGTAGGCCTCTTTCGCAACACCAACCCACACATACATACACACACACACACACTCACACACGCGCAAATCAATGCAATATTATAATGTTATAAACACGTCCACACACTTGCTGAACAGCAACAAAAACACACACGCTTTGGGTAACAGTTCCTTTTGAATTTAAACACACACGTTGTCAGCGAAGCAAATTCTGCATCAGTCAAATGAATGAAAATAGGCGCAATGGTAGAGGTACCCAAGTACAATAATTTATCCAAGATATGGTCCACGTGGGTCGAAAATGAAGTTCATGATTTTTTTTACTTGTTTTTTTTTTTCTTTTTTAGCATGAAGAAACAAAATCTTTTTTTTTTTTTCAGATTGTTTACACCGTAGTCAACAATTTGTTTCGTTATCTTAGCAGTTGCACAGGATTGTTCATCGTTGCAATGAGAAGAAAAACGGAAAAAAACCAGCAATTTTTGGACATGTTTTGTTTTGTTCCGTTGTCCCCTACACCAGTGGTTCTCAACCTTTTGAGGCCACCTCCCTCCTTAGGTTCCAATTTTTTATTTTATCGCGCCCTCCCTCCCCCCCCCCCCCTCCTTCTTTCGGTCCCTACCCCCTTTTGTCCACCCGCAATAAAAAGAAAAGAAGATTCCCGTCTCAAACCTAACATGTACAGATGTCACATGAAGACAGACTACACACAAGTTTTGATGTCAAGTATTTCAAAACTTCATGGATAACAACAGGCGTGTTCGTTATTCATTATCAACCGGAGAGCATTCTTTATCAAATGCACTAGAAAAGACAGGTTCATAAAAGTCATCTTCCGGTGCTGTTGAACAGGCGAGTGACTGCCCTGTATTTGCCACCATACTCGTTCCCCGGTCGTGTTTTCCTCCCCTTGTATATCCAAGGTTGAGAACCAGCGCTATACGCTGTCAGTCTAGATACAGAGAACCGTATTCTACTGATTCATTGCTGAAAGCTGTCAGGAAAAAAGTTGATTTGCAAATCAGTCAGTCCAAATAGAGGGTCGGAATGTAAACTATCTTCACCTGATTTGTTGTTGTTGTTGTTGTTGTTGTTGTTGTTGTTGTTGTTGTTGTTGTTGTTGTTGTTGTTGTTGTTTCAGCAATTATTGAGATATCTGGCCCTTGACAGCGTCGTAAGTTGTGTTTGGGGTTACATTCTGAAAACAAAGGGGTTAATAGCGAGTTGTTCTTTTGTTTTAAATATCGCAACTATGAAGTTTGATCATCTTGTTGAGCTATTCCGTTTTTTGCTTTCTCCACACAAAAAAGTGTAAAAAACCGAGTTACGACAGTTTACCAAGAGAGAAATGCCACATGGAAATTACATACAGCAACAAACAAAAAAATGTTTGTATTCAGTTTCCAGTAATTGTTTGTTTTGGACATGACGTGTGTACCTCCTCTTAGTCTTACTAGGTTTTAGCAATGGCCGCCGTTTTAGAATGGAGTATCAAGATGTCGGTGCTCACTTTCTAAAACTGGGTAGGAGCGAATCAATTAAGGAATGTTCTCTCCACAGTGGTAGTTCTAAATAGTGTCAGACCTTGTCCTCGTCTTCTTCAGTGTTGCTATGGTTACCAGAAGAAGAGGGGCTATGACTCCGCGATATGCGTTCCTCATATTCGATCTCGTCATCTATCCGCCTCTGGAACTGTAGCAATTTTTGCCTGATGTGCTCGATGTCCTGTCTCAAGACCATTTGTCCCGCCAGGGGCGCTGACGCTTGTTCAACCTGCGGAAGGTCAACTGACTGCGTACGTTGTCGAGTAGAAGACGCGAGCGGTTGTGCGGGAAAAGAAGAGTTACTTGCACCATGTTCATTATCGCTCGTTCCAGGAATGTCTTCACTCACCTCAGATTCCTCGTTAGTATCGAGGTGACGAGATGCACGAGCTGGGTGTCTACGATTTAAATAGCCCGGGCTGATTCTGAAGGACGATCTTTGTGGAGGAGCGATATTCTGTCCAGATCTGTTTCCCGCGGACGCCACGGTGCCCGTATGGGGCGAGGAACTTCTGCGGTGAGCATTGTGTTCCAGCACCTGCCTACGAAGTTCCGGTGGAGTGTGATGATGTGGACTTCTTTCCCTGGGCGGGGAGTGTTGTGGTGGTCGAAGGGTCCTTGTGACTCTCCTGTCCAGAAGAGTTTCTGTGTCATCCCCGACTTGTGATGTCGTGGTTCTGGCTGTGTGCAAATTTCCTGACACCCTAGATTCCTCATTTAAAGCTTGTGCATGTTCTAAACGAGCTCCAGAGGGAATATTGTCGCAAGTGTAATGAGCTGCGTCAGCACTGGAGGTTTCACTTTTCCCATATTGCTGGGACATTTCTGAAGTGCCAGCCTGGTAACTGGGTGAACTATGGTCGATGTTTTCAATATTTTGATGCTGAGGTTGAGTATTTAATGCACTTGTGCTTTGGTGCCTTTGAGGTGTCTCTCGCTGTCTTCTCGTTTGTTCCCCACGTAAAATACGATTATTGTTATGAGCATTGACAACAGAGTAGGAATCTGCAACTTCACCACATGCCAGGCATTCATTTGAAGCATGCATACAGTAAGTGTGCTCTGAAGAATATGCATTGTGGCACCCGTCTAAAGAAGCAGTCAGGGAAGCTGAACTAGTAGAACCCTGTGTCTCCGAGCCAGAATAACCAGAATCTACTCGAGGCGAGCCCGGGGGCGTGTCCTCATAGTCTCTGTCTTTCCCAGCCTGCCAGTTCATTCGTACAGAGTTCAACTCCGACCTATTTTCTGAGGTCTCAATCACATCCGGCCTTGAACACGAGCTTCTTGTTTGTTCTCGTATTCGCCTGTCAAGCTCCTCCATTCTTTTTTGTACTTCAAGCATATTGACATACACCTTCCCGCCCATATTTAACAAAGGGCGGTAAGATTGTGTAGAGGCGTTACCGTTCCTGTTAATACTAGATGTCCCTACTGCAGAAGCTTTTGCTCCACCCGCGATATCTTGCTCTGTGTCTGGAACAACTACACATCTGAATGTCACGTCTTCAACTTCCTCATCCCGCCTACGTCTTATAAAGTTTATATATCTTTCATGATTTATCGACTGTCTGTTAACCATTCCAGACATAACTGTTTTAGGACTTCGTACCCCGGGTGCCTGCTCATTTGATGTATCGGTCTTCCATTCATCACCACCTTCATTTCGATCACCAGTCCTGCCGGGATGTAACAAATGCTGGGTATGTCCACTCCTGTGTCCCTGCAGACCTTGACTTTCACGGCCATGTTGGGTGGGGCTATGTTCCTGTTCGTTGTGCCAATTTTCTCCGTGTTCTGCTACTCTGTGTAACCGTAGACTGTCAGTCCCTGAGCTGCCCTCAGACCGAGTCTCCCAACTGCTGCCCATGGTCACGTCACTCTCCTGGCTACCCTGTCTACCCGGACGATTACGCACCCTCTTACGCACGAAGGCATACACCACACAGATGACTATAATGGCCACTCCAGCTGCACCGGCGATGCTGCCGCACACAATGGCCGCAAGACGCAGGGAAGTGAACTGGTCGTCATCCCAAGTTGGCCGTTTCTGAAGCTGAAATAGAAATTGGACAAAACTTTCAGAAGACACAATATTATTAGTATAACAAGGTTATTGGAGATGTTTTTTTACGTAATTACTCACAACAGGCGCTAGTGACCAGTGTATAACTGACGTCCAAAAACATTGCATACTGTGCGGTCATTTAGCCAGTAAAATGATTATTATGGTCAAAGAGCCAAATGAAAGCTGTTTACCCTTTCTCATTAAGATAGGATAGGATAGGACAAGACAGAATAGGACAGAGTATCATAAGATAGGATAGGCTAGGATAAGTAAGGATAGGATAGAATGAGATGAGATTATTACTTACATTTCTGTTTATCGGCTGGATAACTGAGTGGTTCATGGAAGACATGTTGCTATGTGCACTGACTGGGGGCCCGAAGACATACGCCTCTGAAGTGGGGCCTGGATGTCTTGTCACTTTTTTCATGGTCGCTTTTGAACTCTGTTGCTTTGATAAAGACGTTCTTCCTGGGCCTGTTATACTAGGGGCTCTGGAAGGTGCCAAAGTCATGCGATTGGATCTAGTTGTCTGCGAAACAGTTGTAGATTTTCGAGTTGGAGATGATGACGCTGCGGAGGTTCTTGGAATGGTTGAATCGCGGCGGTGTGGAAGTGTGGTTGGTGTAGCCCATGTGTTGATGGCGGCAGCTATGGTCCTGACGCTGTTAAAATTTTGTTGTGTTACCACAGGCGTATTCACTATTGGGGCTATGAGTCTGCAGGTGTGATGATTGCTAGCGTAGTCTTCCACAATCAGAGACGTCTCCATGGAACAACAGGTTGATCTAGACAAGGATAGATTCGTGATCATTACTGACACTGACATTATCATGAACTCAAGAGGTCTGAATGAAGATGTCTACGCGCACGATATCCTTTGTATTTTGGTGTGTTCGTTAATGATATACACGGAGTGCTATTTGATCAGCACTGGCAACAATGCAAATTGACACATATTAGCATTGAACAGAATACAAAATGTAAATAAAATTACGAGTTGATGAGAAAGCAGTGTGATGCGAATACATTAATACTATGTATATAAAATTATTTACTGAATGGTGATTGGGGGGAAGTGATAAATCAATCATGAATAAACTGCAACCAATCACCAGAATTCATGAAGGAACTGTAAACGTCTCCAGTTTTCATCTTGTTGTCATAACATGTGACCAAACATACATATTAGATACAATGAGATGAGACACTCGCTTCTTCGCACCGCTAAGAAAATCGTGCACACATTTTGCGCACTCAACGGGGGCGGGGCCCATGGCGCATTGCATGAAAACAATGCTTGATATAATGATCAATTAATGATGCGGATTTGTTACAGTGCAATTTCAACTAGGAAAACAAAAGGAGCTAGAGTTTTCCTACAAAGATTACAAAGGGCCTACAGCTGAAGCAATAGCTGGAGGTGAATAGAATTCAGTGTTTTCTCTATTGGCTTTGTAAAGTGCGGCATTGTTCATGACTACCGTGCATTCGCCGCTAGATGGTGTCGCGAAATCTGTGAACATAAAACGCCCTAGCTGTCTCATCCTAGTGTATTTAGTATCTTTGATGTGACCTACTTGTATTCAGCACGAGCAGACCTATTGCTCATGGCATAATGAAAATGAACACTCGTGAAAGAACCTCGTGGTGGATTCTGGAAAGCCGCTGATCTCACCCCTGTCAGTCTATCAACTATGTCTACAATAACATGCCAGAACTGTGTCTGACACGGACTCTGTCGTATACAGCCTGCAGATTGTGACTTTGTGCTGAAGGGCAGAAAAGTAAATAAATGAATTAGTACATAAGTAAGACAGTAAATACATAAATACATGCCTGAGGAAGTAAAAAATGAATAGATAAATAAACAAATAAATAGATAAATACGTAAGCAAGCAAGTAAATCAATCAATCAATAAATACTTAGATAAATAAACAAATAAATAGATAAATACGTAAGCAAGCAAGTAAATTAATCAATAAATAAATAATTAGATAAATAAACAAATAAATAGATAAATACGTAAGTAAGCAAGTAAATCAATCAATCAATAAATAATTAGATAAATAAACAAATAAATAGATAAATACGTGAGTAAGCAAGTAAATCAATCAATAAATAAATAATTAGATAAATAAACAAATAAATAGATAAATATGTAAGTAAGCAAGTAAATCAATCAATCAATCAATAATTAAATAAATAAACAAATAAATATATAGATACGTAAGTAAGTAACCAAGTAAATAAATAATATAACAAATGAAAATAAATAAATAAAATAAGTAAACAAACTAATAAATAAATAAATTTTAATACGTGAGTAAGTAAGTAAATAAATAAATAAATAAATAAATAAATGGATAAATAATTGAGTAACACAATTAAACTGATGCCTACTCAAACTGACACACCAGCGTGTACCGGCCAAAAGAACTAAATTAGAAATAATAATAATAATGGTGATATTAACGGTGAAACGTTTCCATGAGATTCCATCATACTACGGTTCAAGTCATGAGATCATTTCTGGTGTCATTCAATCATTGCATCTACGGCAATCTGATTGATTGAAAGGGCGGTGCAACTCCAAATCATGTGAACAACAATCATTGCTAGTGCAGAAACTCTCTAGGAGAATGAGTTGTATGTGACCTAAAGACAGTCCTACAATGACTATGTATGTGACCTAAAGATAGCCCTACAATGACTATGTATGTGACCTAAAGACAGTCCTACAATGGCTACGTATGTGACCTAAAGACAGTCCTACAATGACTATGTATGTGACCTAAAGACAGTCCTACAATGACTATGTATGTGACCTAAAGACAGTCCTACAATGACTATGTATGTGAACTAAAGACAGTCCTACAATGACTATGTATGTGACCTAAAGACAGTCCTACAATGACTATGTATGTGACCTAAAGACAGTCCTACAATGACTATGTGTGTGACCTAAAGAGAGTCTTATAATGACTATGTATGTGACCAAAAGACAGTCCCATAATGACTATGTATGTGACCCAAAGACAGTCCTATGATGATTATGTATGTGACCTAAAGACAGTCATATAATGACTATGTATGTGACCTAAAGACAGTCCTACAATGACTATGTATGTGACCTAAAGACAGTCCTACAATGACTATGTATGTGACCTAAAGACAGCCCTATAATGACTATTTATGTCATGAAGACCGTGTGTAAAACATTCAACGTTTACACTTGCTGGAGGCGGCAAGTCTAATTATTACCTTTTTGTTGTTGTTTTTTTAAATAATGAGTTATTAATTATCATGTGCCATGGAAAGGGAATCAAAAGCTACGTTGCCAAAATATTTTTGTATCTGATCCTGACCTTCTCTTTCAAAAATGTTCGCGCTTAACCCTCCATATGCCATGTAGCACCAGGGATACACACAAATGTATCACTCCCCCCCCCCCCTTTCCAACAAGGCGAGAAAAGTTATTTTTAGTCATTTCTACAAAAAAAAAAAAAAACGCTAAATCAGCCAGATGATCACGAAAACCTCACAATTTTGTCCCGGAGAACGAATTCTCACGAGATCAGAATTTTCCCACAAGCAGAATTAGGGCTAAGGCCTAAAGATTTAAGCTGGAAAATCCCCTTACAAGCTGGCCCGTGCAAAGTTGGTGAGAGGTCCAGGCCAGATGGGGGATCCAGGCCCCATTTCAAACTGCTCATTCAATTTTTTTTAATCTTCCTTGGAAATGGTAATATTTTCTGCTAAAACGTCCTTCTATACTCTCTTTACAACATCAACACAGGGCGGTGCAACACCTCCTCCAACAGGAGGAAGTTGACCCCCCCCCCCCCAATTTAGTTCCATGCTGACATCAACACAGGGCGGTGCAACACCTCCTCCAACAGGAGGAAGTTGACCCCCCCCCCCCCAATTTAGTTCCATGCTGACTGCCTCTTCCTAACCCCCCCCCCACCCCCCACCCCGCTTGTTCCCCCAGTTCCAGCCTGGCTACAAGAAACAGTCATTCAGCATACTTAGAACCTTTTGCGAGTAAAAATTCCTAGACCATTGTGAAAGGGCGAGCTGTCCTTGCTCATGAGACCTTGGCACCGCCTAGAAAGCTAATTATAACACAAATTGTTGTCGTAGAGATGTTAACCAAGGAAATTTACAGTAATCATAGCAAAAATTAAAAGTGTTAATGTCACTCCAATAATGCAAGGGCTTTAACTCGTCTATAAATTGATAGTTCACAAAAACTCTACGGTTGCTTCCCTTCGTAGTACAGATATTAAATATTTTGTGGTTCTCTCCCATTCACAGTTGTATCATGCAATACAATTTAACCGACTCACTATCTATCACCTACATGCCAATTGACTTATTTTCTTAGCAATTTAACATTTTCATCTATCCAGTCACTCAACTGTTTACACAATAATATTACACTGATATTATCATAATTATCCACCCAACCACAAACTGGAATCCCCTTTCTCATAGATTTCCTTTGCTATGTTCTGTAATATGTTTCACTTTTACACCTGACCCTCGGGGCAATGATCGTGTTTACTCACATGCACGTCGGAGCCTCGTAGTCCGTGAGAAAACGTCTGGGCATAGCTTTGACCATTTCAGTCAGGTTCTCTGCTGTGTTGTCCGAAAGGCATGTGGCCGTCACTGTCAGAGCTCTGTGAGTGGAAAGAGGAAATAATTATTTTCCTTAAAAAATAATAATAAAGTTTTAAGCATTCTCTTTCTATTTCTTCTTCCTCTGTGATCTTGGGGTCATTCATCATTACATCAGGAGACCACTGGCCTGGATGGAAGATGTCATGAGTTCAAGTTCACCCTGCAATCCCATACAGCTTCGACTGTAGCGCCCTGCCTCCAGGCCAGCCAACAGTTTTCTCTTTCTTGCTCATAGACGCGGCAATGCTGGAGGTCGCGCTCTGCATTTTCTTTTGCCATCCCACACAAACGTGTTTCTCTGTCTCCACCTTCAAACTTTCTCTATAAATGTTGCTGTAGTCTACTGTGGCCAGTTCTCAAGCTGAGTTTTCATGTGTACAGAAACGGAAGTGGCAACGGAAACGTCCAAGACCATTCAGGTAGTGAAACAGCCACATTGTCTCAATGCGTCTGGGTATGCCTTTTAAGTATACATAGAAACTTTTTCTTTTTACTTCTTGGTGGATCTTTTACTTTTCCGTTTCCGTACACATGAAAACATGGCTTCGGTCTGAAGGTCACGGTCTGATTTCTCCTGTCCAGGAAGTGTATGGTATCATCGTGTGAGAGCTAGGGGCGAGCGCCTGTTCACTTAGATTTAAGAGCATTTTAATGAATGAAGAGGGTGACTAGCACCCAAAGTCCAATTAATGCAGCTGCCACCCAGAGACTGCAGGAGAACGTCCTGGCTTTTGACCTGAATGTGGCTTATGGCGCGTAGAATGTAAGGAAATCAGAGGCCGAGATATTGGTTTGGTGGGTACTCTTTCTGTGAAAACCTCCTCTAGTCTACCTCTAGAAAGAGGTTCATTTAGTTGTTGTTGTTGTTGTTGTTGTTGTTGTTGTTGTTGTTGTTGTTGTTGTTGTTTAACATAAAGCTGGTACTGTCCACCAGGGCAGGTTTGCAGCCATCTCCTCTAGAGCCTTCCTTCAAACCCATTAACATTATGATTGATTTCGGTGGCTAGGAGTACGATTGTCCGCGCCAGTCTTAGTCTCTGTAGACTAGAAACAATGATATTATGATTGATTTCGGTGGCTAGGAGTACGATTGTCCGCGCCAGTCTTAGTCTCTGTAGACTAGAAACAATGATATTATGATTGATTTCGGTGGCTAGGAGTACGATTGTCCGCGCCAGTCTTAGTCTCTGTAGACTAGAAACAATGATATTATGATTGATTTCGGTGGCTAGGAGTACGATTGTCCGCGCCAGTCTTAGTCTCTGTAGACTAGAAACAATGATATTATGATTGATTTCGGTGGCTAGGAGTACGATTGTCCGCGCCAGTCTTAGTCTCTGTAGACTAGAAACAATGATATTATGATTGATTTCGGTGGCTAGGAGTACGATTGTCCGCGCCAGTCTTAGTCTCTGTAGACTAGAAACAATGATATTATGATTGATTTCGGTGGCTAGGAGTACGATTGTCCGCGCCAGTCTTAGTATTGATTTCGCTGGCTAGGAGTACGATTGTCCGCGCCAGTCTTAGTATTGATTTCGGTGGCTAGGAGTACGATTGTCCGCGCCAGTCTTAGTATTGATTTCGCTGGCTGGGAGTACGATTGTCCGCGCCAGTCTTAGTATTGATTTCGCTGGCTAGGAGTACGATTGTCCGCGCCAGTCTTAGTCTCTGTAGACTAGAAACAATGATATTATGGTCCTTTCGTAAAAGAAAATGTGGAATCGATTATTTGAACTTTCACAGTGGAGATGAGAAAATTGATGCTATTTTTTACAACGGGGATCAGAAGTGGAATTAAAGGTCAGCTATTATTATAACGACTTATTATAACTTCGAAGGTTTACCAGTCTGCTCTTTGCTTTTCTCTGAAGTTTCATGACTGCATAGTCAAAAGTTTTACATTTTTCTTTTTATAGTTAATTTCATCTGAAAGATACCTTCGCCTTGACTGGTAGAATAGAGATTACGGTGGGTCTAGCTACTACAGATTCATGTCATAATCGTTTAAATTTCCCAAACTAAAGATGAAGAGAGTGTATTTAGCTGCTTACCATGGTAAGACTTGTGGGCATGGTGTCAAACCTATAGTTTAACAGTACTTACATTTCCATGATGAAAAACACAGAAGGCTGTACGTCCACCAGGACCGTGATGTGTGCAATTTTGTCCTTCTCAACCTGGATCACAGTTGGCACTGTATGGGCTGTTATATACTGAAATAAGCATGGATTTATCAATCATAGTTATGGCTGTCTTGTGTTCTTCTTTTGGTTAGTATAAGAAGTGAGGAAATGAAGATTACTCATGCTAGTATAAGAACATTGATAATGGTTAGTGAGGAAATGAAGATTACTCATGCTAGTATAAGAACATTGATAATGGTTAGTGAGGAAATGAAGATTACTCATGCTAGTATAAGAACATTGATAATGGTTAGTGAGGAAATGAAGATTACTCATGCTAGTATAAGAACATTGATAATGGTTAGTGAGGAAATGAAGATTACTCATGTTAGTATAAGAACATTGATAATGGTTAGTGAGGAAATGAAGATTACTCATGCTAGTATAAGAACATTGATAATGGTTAGTGAGGAAATGAAGATTACTCATGTTAGTATAAGAACATTGATAATGGTTAGTGAGGAAATGAAGATTACTGATGCTAGTATCAATGGTAATGGTAACGATTTCATTCCGCTGGAACAAGTCGTGCTCATCAAGTATCATCAAGATACTAACTAATGAACTGAAATTTAATGTGGGAGGTTTAAACTTTAGATATCCAATCTCTTCAGTCTTGGTAAAGAGTGCTTACTTTATCACTATCAAAAGAGGCAGTAACTCTGAATGTATCGTTTCTGCCCTTGTTCCTGAGTCTAACGCCAAATCGGTTGTCTTCCCCTGGAACCAGCGGATCTGCAGAATTCAAATAACAATTGAAGCATGCACAAACACATAATAAAACAGACGGTGTATGTTTTCAATAATGATTAACATCTTTGGGAATTTCAGATTTTATGCTTGAATGACCCGTATTGAAAGTTTCACAAATGTCCTATTACTCAAAGTTTGGTAAAACAGGTTCAGAGAAACAAACAACATTGCCTAAGTCCAAACCCCAAATGTCCAAACTTCAAATAGAGCCTTGGTTTTAAAATGTAAAAAGCGGTAATCTTGTAGAATTTCGGCAGAAAAAGTGCGCATGACAGTCTAGTGCGAAGACTGAGCCAGCTTTTCTCGACATAAAGTGTGTATTTTCTGCTCCTCCAATCAGGCTTCTTAGTCGTGTGTTTTCTAATCTATCCTCCGTCTCTGCTGTCTATCCATAGTCATAATGCTGAGGTAAGCAAATTTCTTCAGTCATCTTAGCGGTCATATTTTATCGTTTCTACCTGGTGTTAATTAAACTAAACTCTTTCATAATGTTTTCTCCCATTGTTAACCTGTGTTTTCATGTGGACGGAAACAGAAACGGCAACGGAAATGTCAAAACTCGATCAGTTAAGAAAAAGAAAGTTTTTCCATGTGTACGAAAACTGTGTTTTCTGTACACATGAAAACATGTCTTTTCTATTTCACTACTTGAAAGCTTTTAGACGTTATCGTTTCCGTTTCCGTTTTTGTACACATAAAAATCCAGCTTTCGTGTCTTAACTTCTTTCACAATTTGCTTAAAAGCATATCCACAGGTTCATATATAATTAAACAAGCTACCAACCTCCTCTGTAATCCACCATGGAGATGACGAACATTCGAGGTACTACACGTTTCTTACTGAATCTTTGGAACTTCTGTCCTGTGACGTCATAACCAGTTAGAGTCAAATAGAAAGGCTGAAGGAAAAAACAGTGTTAAGGTAGAGAAATGTAACCCTGAAAGTCGATGTTCGGAATTCTAGTAAAGTGCATTTAGTTGAGCGGCACTGTAAAATACTTTTTATATTACTAGATGAAGTTCCCGGCATTGTCCTGGATAAACCTGTGAACCCACCGTACCATATCTCTCGATTTTTGGTATAGAAAGTTTCCCAGAGTCTACAGTCTTACTACAGATTTCATGCGCCCAGAGCACTACGCACTCCTTTCGGGTACGAAAATTGTGCGCACCGAAATGATCGCATATTATTGCATCGTTTCCGGTGCGGTGCGCTTACTAAAGGGAGCCAAAGCAAAGACCATTGTATTTCACATTTTTACAACTTTTTACTTAAAAATACCTGAAACTTGAATCAACACAATCGGTCGATACAAAAGCGATTGGGCTGGATTAGTTGACACTTCGGAAAATTAACTTTATTATTGTTGAAAATTTCATTTAGGCTGTAGCGTCGAGCAAAAAAAGGGTCAAAATTGCACCACAATGAATTACTCCCGCCACTATTTTTTTTTATAATAAGATTCCTATCTTTAAAGGGGTGCAGCATTCGTTTATGTACAGTTCTATGTCGCGACCTCAGTTCTTGTTTGTTCTATCTCCATTTTCTAAAAAAAAATTTTTTTTTTAAATGGAGATCTTTTATTTTGTAGAAAAAGTATAACAAATACACACTTTGACCTATGTATAAAATACGTGATTGCACTTATCAAGCTGTTTCAGTTCCAATTTATTCCAACTCCTTATCATATTATTATACTAAAGCCTCAAACGTTTAACGTCGAATTTCTCAGCTGTGCAAAAAGTGGAGGGGAAAAAAAACAAGAACAAAGGTGATTATGTGTAGGTTAAATGACTTGTCAGTAAGTCTTAAACACAAGTAAAAACTTACAATTCCAGGCATCATAAACCATACTAGAACACTGTTCTTGACGCCAGTGGAATCTGGGCCGTGGGTCAGCTCAGAGTCGTCTATGGCCACAGTCTGAAAAGTTGACCCTGTATCATTCTGTAACTCCAGACGAACCGCTCTCTTCATGCACTGCAAACCGTCCAGGTAGACTCTTACCAGAGTAGTGTCATCTGCGATACAAAGCCATAGTTGAAATGTGGCAACATCATCAACAAAAGTAAAAAATATGTATATATATCCACAGCCTTAACCACAGCCTTGATCAAAATGAAAATTTAAAAAATTAGAAAATTATTTTAGAAATTCCTTAGTCTTAATTATAACAGGTAAAATGATGTATTAAGGTAATAATATTGGCTTGAATTTTCTCTCTACCTCCGTTTTCAATTAACTTTTTTCTAATCTACAGTTTTGTTGTTATTATTTTTGTTGTTGCTGCTCTAACGTGACCTCACAGATTTCTGCCCTTTTTTTTTTTTCTTTTCGTTTCATTAATTTCATCAGTGGAATACCATGTCCATGGCATAATCAATTTGTTGGTAACTGCTTGAGGATACTCACAGGCCACAGGTTGAGAGTGGATGTCGGTCATAGATCGAATGTCCAAAAACTCAAAACGGAAATCTATGACACTGTTGCCGGTAACCCTCATCAATGTTGGCACCGAGTTTCCTACAGTCACTGTCCAGCGACCTAAAGATGAATATTTGATAACCAATTTTAATTCTACATCATTAAAGTTTTCTTTACAGCCACAATGGCTGAAATTGGAATTACGCTACTAAGTGGTAATCCACATAACTCATAATGTTGTGGGTTCCAGATCTTCTTTTCATGTTGATAAATACTGCCAAAATGTAATTGTTCAAAGATTTCCTGGCCTATAACAGTTATCCATTAAGAAAAATATTGTGAAGAAAAGGGCTTTTAGTCCAACGCCTTAGGTCCTCAGAAGCTGCAGATTGGATATTACTATACGCGGCTATGTCTACACACGACCATCTGTATACTGAATAATACATGCTTTTAAATTAAACTAATTATACTGATCTCCTCCTTCTACGGGGTCAGCTGGAACTGAAGACTTCCCTGGACTCAGTCAAGGCTTTGACCATTGTGCCATTCTGTCGTGTGTGGGCAATGAATTATCCACATGTGAAAACATTTTATCTACCTGTAACTGGCGGTTCCATCTCCCAGACGGCCACATCTCCTATCATCTCAAAAGACATCATGGTCGCTGTTCTTTTTTGACGATGTTTTTTCACTTCCTCAACTACCCTTACGTCCTTGCTCTCTAGTTGTTGAAGCGGTGGCTGTTTCTGGACCTGGTCTTCTTTTCTGCTGAAGACCAGATGCCCAACCTTTTCTTGTGGATGTGAAAACTGACCATATCTTTGTTCCTGGGGTAATCGGGCTAAGGCAACAGATTGTGCCATATCCGGCTGCATCCGTTGAACTTCTGAGTAGTGTCGATGTTGTTGCAGTGTATGGATCCATTGGGCATGTTTACCGAATCTAGTTTCATTCGTCCGACTTTTGTTGCTATCACGGAGCCTCCGGGGACTTATGTTTTGGCTTAAAATGTTCGATTTTAATCTAGAATATCTAAACCATTTGTGGCCAAGGAAAATTTTGGAGAAATCGGATTTCGGGACGTCTATTCGACGGATGTGATTCGCCTCTTGTAAATTTCTTTGTTTGTGGACTTGTTTCACTGTGTAAAGTTGAGGTTTGTGGTGCTTGTCGTAATGTTGTTGTTGTACTTTGTGTATGACACTACTCTGGTGTCCTCTACTATCTAGTGACTTCCGTCTCCACAGAGCACTAGAATTGAACGATTTATCTTGATTGTGTTTTGTCCGTGATAATGATCCATTCCGCGTTGAGAGTGAATTTGGCTGTAATTTGGCCGGTGAAGAATGGCCGAAATGTAGGATGAAACTTGAAGGAGTTTTTGTAATATTGAAAGTGTTTCTAACATTCTGGATATTAAATGACAAGTTGGTTCTCAGCCGATGAGATTGTTTGTGTTCCAGCGGGGCTTGTCTTCGTACGCGCCGTCTTAAATTGAATTTATCGTCATGAACATGGTGTATTTTAGAGTCCGGTGTTTGAAACTTGCCCTCAGGCTGGGTCTGGGCATGTCGTTTGAACCGATTGTTCAAAATACGACCTGGTTGGGGACAGAAGAAAAAAATAGCGTAAATGAAATGCTGACAGATTGATGCGTATCTGGGGGAATTCTTGAAAATGCTCAAGAAATTGGAAATGTTAGATTAAACCTGTGCTTGCTTTCCAAGACAAGATGATAATTTACTTGTAATTTCACTGCTGTCTTCCGATAGAAACAAGAAATTATAACCTCTTGGCTGATTTGGCCAAAACACTTTTTTTTTTTTTTTGGTATTTCTGTTTGCAGTTACATTTGATGGCTGCAACCATTTAAAATGGAAAAATTTAAAGTAAGAAAATAATCCATACACTTGTATCATCTGAGTCTTAACATGGATGACAGTGAGTGATAATTTCCTTGCCTACATAACACTGATTATTTTCTCAAATAACATGGTAAGAGGAAAGCGCACCTTGACACAGCCATCATTCTGCAACATAAACTAAATGTAATATTACATGCAGACTGATCTCGAAAAGCAAACACACGATAAACGGACGTTATAATTAAACCTGTGTCTGCAAAGATTACTGTACCTGAAGGATCCATAATGGTTGTGCCCATTGCGTCAGTGCCATTGACTTCTATAATGATCTTAGGGATGGTGGCGTCCACGTAGAAGACCATGGGGGTCGCACTTTGAGCTTGTAACAGTTTCGGAGAGATTCGAAGAAGTGTGACTTTGTGCTGAAAAAGAAGGATCTGTCTCATTTCTATTGCATCATGATTTTCACATTTGTTCCATAGAATGAAATTAACACTACCTATAAGAAGGTCTGAATAATATATCATGAAAAATACTAACAACTCTACAGCTATAGGGTGAAGCAAATTTGTGTAGACGCTGAATAACAGTGAGAAAGCAATAAGCTGAACTCGGCAATAAAGCTAAAGAAAAGTGGAAGGCCCCGAGATTGACACAACTGGCCAGGACGTCACTTCCCTCCGGGTCGACCTGAACAGGTGTTTGGAGGAGTATTGGTTACGCCGTGGTGGTGAGCCGTTGGCCGCCAGCTGTGGTGATACCCCGGAGAGGAGGACGAGCCCTGTGCCAGTTGCGACGGGTCTGCCCTGTTACACGACCTGGACTATTTAACCAAAATTGAGCAATAAAAGCCCATGGCAGTGAACGTCTCTAAATAAAGACTTCCTCTTTTTTTCCTTTTCTTTTTTTTTCCTTTTTATTTTCTTTCGCTACATCCCCCGGTTATGAGTGCAACAGTGACTGTTCACATTCTGCTGAGAATTCATTGTTACATATTATCATTCTTTGCAAGGGTTTACCTAACACGTTAAAAGTTATTTTGTTTTACTTTAGTTGCATCGAAAATGAAATGTCTATGGAATTACATGAATAATTCAGAGAGCACAGATGTTAGACTAGATGATTTTTGATCTGGTGCAAACTTACCGTTTCCATAGTGCGACATATCAGTTGGTAATTTCTTCCTGAGTTGTTGGAATTTGGGAGGGGTGGCGTGGTGGAGGGGGTGCTGCTGGAAGCGGTGACCGGAAGTTGTCTCCGCAATAAGTTTTTGTTGTCTGTGGATGGAATAGATCAGAAGTGGAATAATTAGTGTTGGGTCGAATACCAAGTTTTATTATGAGAACGAATGGCGAGTATTCTCTATTAATTATTCGAATATTCGACACTGTTTCGAATACCTGGCTGTTCTGTCTGGGTTTTAGCCTGACCTATGGACTATGCAATTAAATGGGACTTCGTGCACTGGCGAGACCAAAACCAGTCTGTCGTCACCAGCTCGGGCGCGTCAAAAACTGCGCCAGCTTGGACTGAGAGACTTGGCGCTCTGAACCAAAACAGACTTGACTTGGTGTGCCACGAGACTAATTGTACATAAAAACAAACTCTTTTCCACTTCATTCATCATTTTAAACCTACTCACTTATTTTCTAGGTTACTGTCACAAGCCACGTGAGCTCTTTTTTCTGTTAGTCATGGGTGAGTTATTTTGGGAGAATATGAAACGCTTTTAGCTATTAATCGAGTCACGGATTTCGAGCCCGTGGAACGGGGATGAGGGATGTGTGAGTGAAGATTGTAAACATTAAGTTAACCCTTTGATTTTGGTTTGCATGTGAGACTTTCTTGTTTACATAGTAGGATTGTATAAGTTCGAGCGTAGGTTTTTTGAGTTATGTACATACCTTTTATGAGAGAGCAGTTAGGGTTAACTATAAGACAAACTTGTGTTTGTCGTAGCTAGGTCCTGATCGTCCAATCGGGAGAGAGACCCTTAGCAACCATCAGGGGGTATGTCACGAGCCGCATGAGCACCTTTTTTTCTGTTAGTCATGGGTTGGTTTATTTTGGGAGAATATGAAACGCGTTTAGCTATTAATCGAGCCACGGATTTCGTGACGAGGGATGTGTGAGTGAAGTTGGTAAACATTAAGTTAACCCTTTGATTTTGGTGTGCGTGTGAGATTTTTTTGTTGACATAGTAGGATTGTAGAAGTTCGAGTGTAGGTTTTTGAGTTGTGTACATATCCTTTTGAGAAAGCAGTTAGGGTTAACTGAAAGACAAACTTGTGTTTGTCGTGGCTAGGTCCTTGATCGTCCAATCGGGAGGGAGACCCTTAGTAACCATCGGGGGGTATAAAAGCTAACACACGTACTAAGATCAGTGGATTCATATTTCGAGCACTTGGCGAAAGGACGAGTCACGGGGGCCTCCTACCTGAGTGGAGATGACAGACAGAAAGATTCGCGCTGTGAGAGACCTGGACAGTGACGAAGCCTCTGTGCACCAGGCTTAAGTGTGCACACCGCTTGCATTGGACGCTCTCGCTCGCAAAACCATAGCGAGCGAGGAAATGGTGAGATCCCTCGTATGTGTTCGTGCCAGGAACTGTGACAGTTTTTCCGCCACCCCATTGTGACGAAGAGAAGGACATTGACTATACTTTTACTAGATGTGTAATGAGCTGTTAGATTGTGTTTGAGATTGAACTATGTTCATTTCCAAGCTGTATACTTCTTAGTGTGGAGCAGCATAGTTATTTTGTAAAGTGTATTACTGTGAAAATTATTAGTGAGTGCTGCTACGCTTTATGAGACAGTCAATTATCTGATTAGGTGCTATTACTGTTTGTATGAAAGCGAGACCGACCAAATTGAATTTGTTTACACCGGTGTCCTTTAGGAACCGTAGTCCTGGATAGGCGCACTTAAAGAGTGCATAGTACAATGCTTTCTTCTATACCTTATTTTAGATAGACTTGCTGGACTTTCTGTAGTCGATGACTTTTATGTAATATCTATGATTGTGATTACCGTAAATTATGCAGTCGAATGTTGTATTATGATTATATGGCCCGTCAGGCCTGAGCATCAGTAATCCTGTGTTGCTTAGTTATTGTGGTATGAATGTTTCGGGTGTGAGTCAACGAGCTGTGTTCACAGCTACTATATCCACTATATCCCACTCCTGACAGGGTATAAAAGCTAACACACCCCATTGCTCAGCGGATTCAGATCGCATAGCATTGCGGTAGATGATAAGTCACGGGGGCCTCCTACCTGAGTGGAGACGACAGACAGAAAGATCACACTGTGATAAACCTATACAGTGACGAAGTCTCGATGCACCAGACTTGAGTGTGCATACCGCTTGTATTGGACTCTCTCGCTCGCAATGGACAGCGAGCGGGAAAATGGTGAGAGCCCTCGTATGTATTTGTGCCAGGAACTGTGACAGCTTTTCCGTCACCCCATTGTGACGAGAGATCAGGACATTGAATATAATTTTACTAGATGTGTTATTAGCTGTTCAGATTGTGCTTTGAGTTGAGCTATGTTCACTTTCCATATATATACTTCTTAGTGTGGAACAGCATAGATATTTCATAAAGTGTATTACAGTGAAATTATTAGTGAGCGCTGCTGTGCGTTGTGATTAAGTCATTCATTTGACTTATGTGCTATTACTGATTGTATGTAATCGAGACTGACCAAATTGAATTTTGTTTATACCGGTTCTCCTTTAGGAACCGTAGTTCTCCTTTAGGAACCGTAGTTCTGGGTAGGCGCATTTGAAGAGTGAATTGTACAATACTTTTTCCTATACCCTATTTTAGATAGGCTTGCAGGAATTTCTGTAGTTGCTGACTTTTATGCAATATTCATAATTGTTATTATTATATAATCATGCAGTCGATTGTCTCTTATAATTATATGGCCCTTCAGGCCTGAACAAAAGTTACTCTTGTGTTATTTTAGTTATTTGGTATGAATGTCCGAGTGTGAGCCAAAGAGCTATGTTCCCAATACATTGACTCACCTCGTTTATAACATGTGAAAGGTTTATACAACACAATATACCCGAAACCCCTCGTTGACAGTTACTGTCTTGTGTATTTTCCTGAAAACTTCAACATAGCTTTTTCAATTGATACTATTATGTTAGCTTCACTGGTGTTTCCATCACTCATGCGCAGCTGTGAATACGCCCAGTGTCAAAAATGTAACTTTAGAAAGTCAAGTTTTTCAGCGACGTTGAAAAGACCAGATATCAGCTGTGAAGTGGTCACTTTAGGTGGTATTTCTGTGTGGCACGGTGACATAAGAACTTAGTTATCATGAATAATTAAAGCGGATAAAGACGGGCTTTCTTTTTCCGATTGCTATTGCATATAAAAACTCATGAGGTTTGTTGGTCAAAAGGAAATGAGTTGAACCAGAGGGGTAGAACCTCGGCACAGATTGCAAAGATTACAATAGAGAAAGAAAAGAAACTGACTCCACTGATAAATACTCGTTTCTAGACGTGGACCACGGACAAGGCTATAATTTTGTGCCCCCCCCCCCCTTCTCCTTCGATTGTTGGTAGAATGGATGGATGAATGGGTGGATGGATGGAGAGGTGGATGGATGAATGGATGGATGAATGGGTGGATGGATGGAGAGGTGGATGGATGAATGGATGGATGGATGGAGAGGTGGATGGATGAATGGATGGATGGATGGATGATAGATGGATGAATGAATGAATGGATGGATGGAGGGTGGGATGGATAAAAAGCTCGGCTGGTGGATCAGAGAAAAAGTCTTCATTAGTCAAGAACACATCGCTATGTCAAGTGTCAGTACAAGAATTGTGAAATCTCGTATCTCCTTAAGACAATTTATGCAAATTAGTCCACCGTCTTCTTATCAAACTAATGTCTTATTATCATGATTCAGGCCATAGGATAAAAGATTTCAAGCATTCTTATATTTTTATTTATGGACATCCAGATGGAGAGCAAAACGTCAGAAAAGTCTTCAAATTCAAAGTGTTTCAGTCTCAGGATTTTATTTGTCTTTCTCCTGCTCAGAGGGGTATCATACCAAGCCTGGAAGGACACAGTCAGCGGCCGGCAGACAAGAAGCGCACACCATAATTTCCTATATTTTCTAAGTAAATCCGAGAAGACCCTGTCATACTAAGGAGCCCGGTCAGACACAGTCAGCTTCTCCTATTTCTTGGGAGCACATTTTGTTGGCAGCTACTGGCTGTGACTTTCCGGGCTTAGTATGATACACCCCTTAAGCGGTGTTTAGAGAAAGAGGACCGTCGTCAGACAAGTGTACCATGGTACCATCTACCACTTACTGCTCATCGACTGCATTTATTGTCAATTGTACGCTGAAACATTTATGGAAACGACTGGAAACAAACCAGGAGAAGAGTAGAGAAATATATATACTGGGAAACTCTGAATGAGATTATTTTAGTCTTCTTTGGTCTTCTATGGTCTTCTATGTTTCGAACAAGAAAAAGGTGCCCCACATTTCCTGTGCCTGGGGGTTCCTGTTTACCTCCAGAGCTAAAGAGAATTGTTTTTAAAAAAAGTAATATTATTTTAATCAAATTATTTCCATGTGAATGTTCACTGATATACTACACCTTCACTGGATGTGCAACATTGTTATAATTTCTATATGACTCTTTGATACACTCAGACATTTGTTATTAGCCAGTCTGTCGGTAGAAATGGATCAGTTACTTTTCGCGACCTTACGTCTTGTCTGTTCCAACTCCACTTTTTGCACAACTGAGAAATTTGACATTAAACGTTTTCGGCTTCAGTTATTATGATAAAGAGTTAGAATAAATCAGAACTGTGAAACAGCTTGATAAGTGCCATAACGCATGTTAAACAAGTATATGCATTAAAATTTGTTATGCCTCTTCTACATTTTGAAAGGTCTCCAATTTCTCAGAAAATGGAGATAGAACAAATAAGAAATAAGATCGCGTTCTATTAATGTCAAAATTGGGCAAAAAGAAAAGGTTTGTATGTTGCAAAACCCCGCGTGAGAAATAAAACCCAAACAGTACAAAGCAAACTAAAGAGAAGACAGAAAATACACAAATTTTCGGCTTTCGCCTTTGTCAAGTGAAAAAAACGAACAATAAAAGACTTCAACAGGAACGAAGTGAACCAGTTTACTTAGCTGCGAGTTCTTGCTTCGTTAGCAGCACCAAAGCACGTCCGTCCGCCAAAAGCATGGAAGCACGAAGTGTGTTTGTTGTTTTTGTTTGTTTGCTTGCCTGTTTGTCTGGCTGTTTTCAAGGACCCATTTTACATACAGTTACTGATGATAAGAGATCCTACACAGTGAAGACCTACTCAAGATAAGCAACATCATGTTTGCTCTC
This sequence comes from Onchidella celtica, assembly GCA_963931925.1. NCBI lineage: Eukaryota > Metazoa > Mollusca > Gastropoda > Systellommatophora > Onchidiidae > Onchidella > Onchidella celtica. The sequence goes on from OZ007582.1 coordinate 48,244,404, forward strand.
CCTGAGATGAATGGATGCTGGTTCACCTTTTAGGCCGTGGGACCAAACTTGTAGCTTGTCATTCCGTTACGCACCTCAGGGGATAAGCTGATTTTTTGCATGCAAGCTCTTATGCATCTCCCCTTCACAAAAAACCAATGTTGTCATTTCAAGTCTTGCACATTTTTGTATAATTTGCATGTAAAGTGTGCCAATAAAATAATAATTAATGATGCGAATTGAGTTTGATTTAAACAATGCTATTCTAATCAACCAATGGAACTGAGCCTTTCGCCGCGAAATCCAAAATGGCTGCCTCCATGATGGAATGCTGTATACACACTAAGAAAGCTGTAAATAGCAATATAATTCAGTTTTCTTTGAAAAGTTGGATGATATTTCGAGAATCATTAGGTTTTTGGTCATCTTTAGACACTACAGAAGGTTCATTATCAAGAGTTTTCATTAAGAGGCCTGATCTAGATCTAGGACTCATGCGCGCCAGGACACTGCGCAGCAAGCTTGATATGGTTACTTTTTATGACCTGCACGGTACAATAACAGAATGGAGGCAAGATGGAGGATGAAAATGGCAGCACGATGAAACAATGCATTTTCTGTAAATTCAAGAACCAAACTAATCAAAACAATAAAAACTTCCGTGCACCCTCCGTGGTATTTGAAATGGACATGTAAAATTGGGTTAGTATAGGTGGTCTAATAAAAAAGCCTTTTGCCAGTTTTGCGTTCAAAGGTGGAGATTTTGTGAAATATATAATTATGTAAAACGAAACAAAAATGCAAACATACAGATGTTACATCTAGCAATAAACATAGTTATTTTTTAAGAATAAGTTATTAATGTGCACAGTTATGGATGACAACATTTGATTTTTAGTCAAAGATGGTTACTAGGAACATATTAAAACCATATCTAGATTTTCCCTAGGGGTGCGTCACGAAATTTACTTTAGAGACTAGCTAGGATTTTGGTCCCACGGCCTATTTGGGTCTATAAATACTCGTATATACATAACTGGGGTTTGGGTGGGGGAATCCAGATTGAGATGTGATTTGGTCTGTGTGCCTGACTCCGCGAATTTTATGTTGAACACAAATAAATGGATAAATGAACAAATTAATTTGAAAGAATAAATAAATGAAAAGATAAATAAATCAAATAAAAATAAACAAATAAATAAACAAATAAATAAATAAATTATAGGTAAAAGAAATGAGTAGATCATTAAATGATTAAGTAGATAAATACAATATTAAATAAGCCCTTCTATCCTTGGACCAGCTGTCTGTTACGACTATCCTGAATATCGGACCTAAACGAAGTTTTTTATCTTTGGATGTATATATCATTATACGAACACGAATACGAAAACTTTGTCCATTCGGAACTAGATCTACGCTGTGATCAGTGTTACAATAAATAATATCTATAAACGTAGACAGATATAAACAAAGAATATAAAATGGAAGATGAACACACACACACACACAAACATATACACCCATAAAAAAGCTGCAAATGAACAAACAATAACAATAAGGGAACTCGACATGTCAGCAGAATTATGTGATGTTGACGGAAAACTCGTGCATTGGAAATAATAGCTCACAGCGACGTAACATTCCAACAGATGTTGGCTTGGAAACAAGTAGGTAAGGAGGTTTGGCGTCAGTGTGCTATATATTACCGCACAACTTTCTCATTTTGTGTTCCTCCTCCACAACACACGCAGTGGCGTAGCCTGTACCCTGGGTTGCCAGAGCCCGGGGCAACGCAAGTATTGCACACTCGTGGACCGTTAGGACAAAGCAAACATTTATTTGCCACGTCATGTTGAAAAACTATGCAGAATGTTCAAATATTGGGAGATTTTCTGATTGGAGGGAGAGGGTGTTATTTTCTTTAATTTTATTTATTTATCATTAGTTCTTTTACCTAAGAATTTTTGCCCCCGTGTTACCCACCCCTGGGGTCCTGCCCACACTACGCCACTGCACACACGCACACGATAAATGAATTACAAGAAATTCGTTTATTTTAGCTTCGTTTAGTTTTCTTTTTTGCCTCTTTATCCTTACAAAATAATCTCAAATTGCAGCAGTTATCACAGCCGTCACATGCATATTTCTACAGCCGTATTTAGTACCTACAGATACACAGATTACATAAGGTGATGATGTCACACCTACTACCGTGTCAGCCAGTGACTGGTGACGTGGGGGTGTGTCCACTAACGTCATGGTCATGCTGTACCTTGGTACGAGACACACACACATATACACACTCACACACATACACACACACACACAAATCAATCAACCAAATTGCTATCGCCTTCTTCCATTCGATATTTCCCTATTGTAACTCTCTCATTCCTTTCCCGGCACCTCCTCTTTGAAATAGAAAGAGAGAGAGAGAGACAGACCGAGAGACAGAGAGAGAGAGAAAGGCCAAAAGAAAAAAGGTATTACCCCCCCCCCCGGCCCCCGTCCTTGCCCCTGTTTCTGACTTGCTGTGTGGTGCGTGTGTGTGTGTGTGTCGCCGTTTCGCTCTCTCTCTCTCCCTCCCTGTCTCTCTCTCTCCCTCTCTCCCTCCCTGTCTCTCTCTCTCCCTCTCTCCCTCCCTGTCTCTCTCTCTCCCTCTCTCTTTCCCTCCCTCTCTCTCTCTCACCCCCTCTCTCTTTCCCTCTCCCTCTTTCTCTCTCTATCTCCCATTCAGAGGACAATAAAAAATATGAATGAATAAATATTTAAAAATAAATTTAAAAAATAAAAATAACGACCTTTCACAACCTCCACATCGACCTCTCTCCCCCCCCCCCACCCCACCCCTCCCTCATTCCCCCCATTTTCTCACTTTCTGTCTCTTTCACTCTGTAGTTCTCTGTCCCAAATTTGTCCACAGACGGCAAGTTTGTACAAGTACTGTAAATTATGGCATGTGCCGAGATGCACAGCTGCGGCCTTTTAAATATTTTTTTTTTAAGGTTAGTACCCCTGAGATATGATATTATGATTTCATACATAACTTACGAATTGGTACTGTAATAATTTCATTCCCGTAAAATACTGTATGTTTGTTTGTCCATCTGTCTATCAGCCTACACCCCCTACTTTTATGCTTCCGTTACTCCGCACACAGTGAACACTCCCCTCCCCCTCGTATCACGCAATAACACTCCCCTCCCCCTCGTATCACGCAGTAACAGTCGCGACAGGATTATCACCATTGTAGAGGTATTCCTTCAAGTTATAACACACTGAACATCTCATCACCTATCAGAGAGCGGCTGATATAACTGGGTTATTCAGTACCACTTCAGGGCACTCGACCTGTGCACACCCTCCTTAGTGTGGTATGACAATGGAAGAGAAAGAAAAAGCGTGCAGTGTGAACAATGCATCTAGAGCAATGTTTCTCCAAATCTTGGTCGTGACCCACGGGTAGGACTTAACGAGAGAGGGGAGAAGAGAGGGGGGGGGCAGAGAGCGAGAGAGAGGGGGCCCAGAGTTTGAGTTTGTCGGCACGGTAACTTCCATACTGCCCCCCGCACAGTCTATGTGGGTATTCTAATCATGTTTGATATTCAGAGCTACTAGATTTCACAAACAGAATGAAACAGCTCAGTACTAATTGTATTACATTGATAAAATTCTCAAGAATTCTGTGTGAGTCTTTTTTGTAGAAAGAGAGAGAAAAGGGGAAGAGACGTGAAGAGACAGAGAGAAAACAGGGAGAAAAGAGAAAAGGCGAGTGAGTGAGAAGGGTGAGAGAAAGAGGGAGAAATTGAGACCAACAGACGGACAGATTGACATTGTCGTAATAAAAAAACTAAGACCGAGAGAGGGAGAGAGAAGGGGAGAAAGAGAGGGGGCGACAGAGAGTGTAAGTGAGACAGACAGACAGACAGGTAGACAGACAGACAGACAGGTAGACGGACAGACAGACAGAAAGGTAGACAGGTAGACAGACAGACAGACAAACAGACAGACAAACAGGCAGAGAGACAGTCAGACAGACAGATAGGCAGACAGACAAGCAGGCAGACAGACAGACAGCTAGACAGATAGACTGACAGACAGGCAGACAAACAGACAGGCAGACAGACAGACAGGCAAACATGTTTGTGTAATACTATAAATACCATGACATGTAATTACTACCTGGCTCACCACTCATCTGTGGGTCAAGAGCCTTTCATTAGTGAATAGTGAACATACCAAATTTTTGTCAGTCTAATATGTATTTATTTTAATTTGTTGATTAAAAAAAAAAAAAAAACTTGTTCCGCAGACCAATGTAAAAACTTGCTGAGCAGAACGAAATTTCCTGTGTTACTTTTTAATTGTAGCCAGAGAAAAATAAATGCTTCCCTTCTTTTTTTTTTTTTTCCGGCTCAACAAAATGCCTGAACATTTTCCTCTGTTTGACTCAGTTGTGGCTCAAAATCAAACGAAAGTCTTAAATATATAGCGAACTTCAAGACCTTTTTTAAATATGCGCATCGACACCTTTACCTCTTTCTATACATAACATATTTTCTTGAAGTTAAAGATCAAAGGTTTAAATAGTTTTTCATGATTACACTGGAAGCCTAACATAGACTTCCTTCATGATATGATGATTTTGCAAGGATCCTAAATTTGTGGAATGTAGTTATGCTATGTTAAGGTTTTTCCGAAGTACTTGTAACAAGTAAATAGGGTTGGTAGTATATTTATGTTGAGAAATAGGGGTGGATCGAGGCAAAGTAAGATGGTTGCACAAAAAGGGGGGGGGGGGGGGGGAGGGTTGGGACTTGAAAAACGCTGATCTGTACAAGTTTGAATTTGGGTTTGGAGAAAGTACATAAACACGATAAGGATCATAATTGTTGTATCAGGAGGAAACAAGACGGGAAACAGAATATAAGAGAAGGATAAGACATGGTCCACCAATCACCCGCGATCTGGATGATAGATGAAAAATGTCCACAGTGTTCCCTTTAAGGGCATGTATTTAAATTTGTGTGTGCACTAAAAGTTAAGTAATGTAGGTGGTCTTGTCCACAGCATCCGCTTCACGTGTCCCGGTCAGACTAACTAACCTATCTAAATTTAAAAGTTAATGGTATTTTCGAACGATTATTAAACAATCATTATTATTTTGAAATATGCAAACGTGGATGATGATTGGTTCATAAAAAATGTTTTTGATGTTATTGTTTTAGAAGGAGAGAGGGAAGGATCGTGTGTTTGTGTGTATGTGAGAGAGAGAGAGAGAGACAGAGAGAGAGAGAGAGAGAAAGAGTGTGAAAGGTGAAGAGAGAAAGAGAGGGACAGCGGTAATATCACAGACAACGTCTGCCCTCTTTAAATAAGTCACTCTACTGACCATAAATGTCTCTGCAATTATTTCCACATAAAAAGACTTACCATTATAACTGTTACCGACTAAAGTTGTTCCTGTGCGAACTCTGCTGGTGGGAGATGCCGTGGTGTTGAAAACGTTCATGTTTAGGATAGTTGTCCTTGCTGTGGACCCTCCTACATTCCTGAATACAGATCTCCGCCCCACTGTCTGGGACGTAGTATGTACCGCGCCCCACCATAATGCCAGCGAAATCATCAAGAACCAACTCGTGAGACGAGTTATTTCTGACATCATTTTATGCCGTTTAGCTGAATGTCACTGACGTCAGGTCTCTGCACCAACCGAATTGTTAATACTGAACACAAATAGCCGTGGCATTCTTGATACACAAAGCCTTAGTTTTCAACTCAAAGTCTCAGAGTCCAAGGAAAAGATCATCTGTGTCCCGTCTTCTTATACCTCACTTCAACGATATCGAAGAGTTTCTACTGAATGTCTCGCTTAAAGGATTAGTTTAAGAGAATCTTTGCTGCTGCTGCTGATGCTGCTGTGATTGTTGCTGTTATATTACTGATGTTTTTGTTGATGTCGTTTATTTGTAGCTGCTTGTTTTCAAAGAAAATCAAATTAGTACCTAATTAAATAAAACAATAAAACGAAAAAAAACCCATTCTATTTCTCAAATTTATCAATCAGCCAGCCAATCAATCAATCAATATATCTTTAGTTATTATCAGTTTCATTTAATGTGAGCCTCCTACGTGTAGTATACAATGCAATCTCCAACTAGCAGTAGCCGGTGAAAAAGTTCCAAAGAGTTTCAGTATAAACATCGTATTTGACACAACACAACAGCGGAACGCTTCATGCAACGGGTGGTAAGCACGTTATGTATGCAGTCCACAAAATATAGTGAATTTTCAGGAATTCACGACACGGGCCGCTACTCCAGGAAGTAATGTCTTCCTTGGTGTGCGAAAGCTGATATTTTCAAAGTTGACATCTGTCGACTGCAATGGTTTTACCGGTGATATAGCACCAGCAATAATTTGTGTTCATTCTAATTTATGAAAATGCAAAATAATAGCTAAACAGATGATTTTCTTGTTCATTTATAGGATTAATTAGAAAACAACAGGACGGTAACTTTGAGTTATATAGTACAGTGCTACATCGGAAATGTGTGTCTCCGTTGACTATGCACATGAAACAAATGCAGATTTTATAATTTAAATGACACCAATTTCACTCGAAAGAACAGATACCCTGCCGGCACTGCAGTTTTCCTCGTCTTCTTTAAAAAAAATATTATTAAGTGAAATTAATTTTGAATACAAAAGCCGATATCACATTCAAATGCTTCGATTCTGTCCGACAGAACACAAAACACACACAATGATCAGTCCAAACAGGCGTCGTTTTGACTTCACTGATAGTTGTATACCATTTGCCGGCTCCATCACCTGGACGCGCTACACCCACCGTTATCAGCAGGTCGAACAGTTGTTGACCTCACTTGGGAAAATTAGCATAATGACATAGCCATATAAGCGATGTATTTTTGTACATTCAAATAAGATTAGGACAGACTGAAGAGAAATACAACGGTTTAGTGGGGTAAATAACTTAGTTTGATCTAGATATTAGGAATAATAATAATAAAAAGAAAGGGATCAAATTTTTGAATACCAGGCGAGAGAATGAAAGGCAATTGATTAAACTTGAAAATTAATTGATTACACTGATTATTTTATGTGCGTACAACAGACAGTTCTTTTCTGGACGGATTGTGTTCAGAACTTTTTGTTTTAGATTCCCCCCCCCCCCCACCCACCCCCACCCGGGCTTTTTTTTCCTCCTGGATATTCTGGTTACTGTTTTGATCTCCTAGACACTTCACTCCAAAAATGCATTCGTATTTGATGAATTATGTGTTGCTCGCACCCGTAGTTCTAAATATGCTGTGTCCCCTGCATTTTAAATAACTAATGTAATAAAAGTGGCATGCCAGGCTGTCTGTTATTGCTTTAATGTAAATTCATATGAACAGCCGCTTTGATTATTCAGTTAAATGCAAGCCAGGCGGACTAAAAATGACCAAGCATATCGGTGATAATACCCTTTCATTGTTACACACATTCGCTTCAATACGACATTACACCAAGCCATTTATTATCAACACAAAGGTAATGGATAATTTACAATTCCATTGAACTACTGGCTGACTGGTCTATAATCTAGACCGGATACAGGTACCTTATCAGAGAATGGAACATGCGTCATAATTTTAGCCACTTGATCAAGTCATGGGAACAGAGCTGATAATTATAGGTAATCTTGTGACAGTGAAACAACGATATGATCACTGGACAAAAATGATCAAACAGGAACACGCATTTCCTGCCCCACTGTCTAAATACTTTGTTTTGTCACCAAAGCACTGAGGACACAATGGACTATAATTTCTGGCAGTTAATTTTAATGCATAAATACAATCTTTCAGATAAAGGTGCTAAGTGAAGTAACAGATGACAGACACACCGACCCTTTGATGGGGCAGACACCCTGCACCTTGAGTGCATAGTACTTAAGATCACCATTTTGATAGGAAACACCTTGCAAAGTACAGTCGGTGACAGGATTTGCACAGCGTTATCTTTTATATCAAAGGGGGGTGGGAGGGGCGATACTCCCCCAGATAGGAACCCTATGGAAATCCGATGCAATGGGGCCAACACAAAGCCTGCTCATAGGAATGACGCCCTGCCTACGTAGACCTAATGGTTACGACATTGCCTCGATGTCGATTTGATGCGGGGAGACCCGCTCCTGTGGTAATTCCACCAGCTGCACGGACATCCTATACAAATCTACATGGCATTACCATAGGGATGGTGGCAGGGCCAGGGCTTTCTACTTGACTGAACAAGAACTTGTCGAAACATTTCAAAGCCGAGCCACGATGTAATTAATCGTCCAATTATTAAAAGACCTAAAAGGCCCACTATTACCACACCTGTATAATCTGTTACTGCAGTGTTGGAAAGAAGGCGTGATACCACATGATATGAGAGACGCCAAAATTGTCACACTTTACAAGAACAAAGGAGACAAAGGCGACTGCAACAACTATCGAGGCATATCCCTCCTCAGCATTACTGGAAAGGCTTTTGCTCGCGTCATCCTCTGCCGCCTTCAACAACTGGCGGAAAAAGTCTTACCAGAAACACAATGTGGCTTTCTAAGCAAACGATCAACTATTGACATGATATTTGCACTTCGGCAAATCCAAGAAAAATGTAAAGAACAAAACAGGCCGCTTATAACATGCTTTGTGGACCTAACAAAGGCTTTCGACACCGTAAGCCGATCTGGCCTGTATGCAGTCCTTAAATCCATAGGCTGTCCACCAACATTGCTAAAACTTATTGCATCCTTCCACACTGACATGAGGGCATGTGTCAACTTTGAGGGCTGCACATCCAATTCATTTGCTGTAAACAGCGGTGTGAAGCAGGGATGTGTTCTTGCTCCTACCTTATTTGGTATATATTTTGCAGCCCTACTCAAGAATGCCTTTGGTCAATGTTCAGGTGGAGTGCTTATTAACACCAGAGTGGACGGCTCCATTTTTAATGTTGCCAGACTAAAAGCAAAATCTCGTACAGAGCATATTATGTTACAAGAGCTCCTCTTCGCAGATGATGCTGCAATCGTGGCCCACGATGAAACCACGCTCCAGGCTCTCATCAATAGCCTTGCCAAAGCCTGTGACAAATTCATGCTAAAGATCAGTGTCTCAAAAACTGTAGTTTTGACACAAGGCTTGAGAAACCCCAACCCAATCATGCTGAATGGCTCTCCTCTGGAGCAAGTGGGAAAATTCTGCTACCTAGGCTCAACCATCAGTGGTAGCACAGACATAACAACTGAAATAAATGCCAGAATAGGAAAGGCGGCCACAGCTTTTGGCAAACTCTCAAAAAGGGTGTGGAACAATAGCAAGCTGACCATCAAAACCAAGGTACTCGTGTACCAAACTTGCGTCCTAAGCACCCTGCTGTATGGCTCAGAGACATGGACCACCTACTCCAAACATGAAAGATCCCTCAACTCCTTCCACCTGCGCTGCCTACGCAAAATTCTCAAGATCAAGTGGCAAGACAGGATCTCAAATATCGAAGTTCTGAGCCGAGCCAACATTCCATCAACTCAGGCTCTCCTGGGCAAAAAAAGACTGCGGTGGCTTGGACATCTCCACCGTATGGAAAATGATCGCATCCCCAGACAAATTCTCTACGGGGAACTTGCTACTGGCAACCGACCCAGAGGTAGGCCACATCTGCGATTCAAAGACACTTGCAAGGTCACGATGAAAGCATTCAACATCGACCCCAATGAATGGGAGAACCTTGCAAATGATCGAAGCAGATGGAGACAAAAATTGCGCAGTGGCACGCTCGCAATAGACTTCAAGGCAAAAGAAACATACCTGACAAAACGACAGAGGCGGAATGAAAACACTCGCCAAAGTGAACCCAAAAGACTGACCTGCAATCACTGCCATCGCACTCTCGGGTCAAACATTGGTAGAATAAGCCACGAGAGAAGCTGTCAGTCAAAGTGAAAGTGAATATTCTAGCTGCTAAGACCGTCTGTAAAGACGCTAAGGGCCATATATATGCACAAAAGGTTTGAAAAGCTGCATCCCCCGGCCTGGCCCCATTGCCTGTGCCAGACACGACAGTGTGCATCAAACTCAACTAGTAGTCATTTTCATTATGGTAACAAATGTCCACTGACACTGCTGTAAGCTTACTCTGTCTTTTTCATAAGTTCTGCTGCAATACCCGGGGGAGGGGGGAAAAAAGGGGGAGGTTAGCTCAATAGCTGGTCTTTAGCACCAGGCATTATCTGTAGATGCACAGAGTGTGTCAGGACATGCCCACTTACTTACAGGACCAGATTTTGTCCCAAATTCACCTTTTTTTTTGGGGGGGGGGGGGGGAGGCAATAACTAATTGGGCTATAATTGGTAGCCTAATATGGGAAATAAACAGATCTCGGTCCAGATCTAGTTCTGTTTTCACAAACATGATTCTGATTTTATTTAGAATCTACATTCCTTTGTCTTTACTGACATCTGTGGAATTACAGTCTGCCAAAAACATAATTTTGACTTGCAAATTTGGCTGACAGCTGCTCCGGTTTGCCCAGTTCCTTTCTGTTATAAGAATCGTGAGAATTGTTTACTGTGTTTCCATGGCAATCTATTTTCGCCTAAGTTTCTAGAAATTTCCGGAAGTGGAGCTTTCAGGAACAATAACTCTCAAATCAACATGGCGGATACCATAGACGACAAGCGAAGTCCAGATGAAAAAAAGCTGTTTGAGCTGATAGAAAAAGGTAATTTTGCAAGCCTATTTCACTTTTGTCATGAGTTATCTCAGTTAACCCTTAATTTGAACTATTCTTCACACCAGAATTCAAAAGAAAAGCGATTTAAGTGAACCACGGTGAACAACGCTATGGAGTACTAAAATCTAGATCTAGAGTCTAGATCTAGTAGGCCTAAGGTCCAGATTTGGCCATGTAAAGGCATGTTTAGATTATAATTTAGATCTAGATCTCTAGAATAGATTTCCATAATAGATCTAGACTAGATCTAGATGGAGTGGACTAATTACTAATGCCAGTTCAGCAGGTTAATGATAATGGGGCGGAAAATTGAAAGTAAATCTGTGAAGGCCACGCTTATTCGCAGCTGTCTGCGAATAAGACCAGAATCTTAATTCTTATTCGCAGACGGATTTTTGGTTCGAAGTGCTTATTCGGGAAGGAGTTCCGTACTCGAGCGCCAAAGACCAGAAACTAACTAAAAGAGATGATACATGGCTACCCCGGGGGCTTTCCCTGATATAATGTCAATCTGTCTACTGCCCAGACGAACATCGCCCTACGGCCTCGATGATACAAACTGACTAGACCCTCACGTCGTTACTTATCAATCTGACAAAGTGGCGCTCGAGTAAGGTACTCCTCCCCTTATTCGCATATCCCAATCTTATTCGCAGATGGTGGGGTTTCTTGATTTTGTGATGTCTACTATGGGAAAGTTCTCCTGTATTCTGCAGTCTGCAATGGCTAGCATCCGCGGTAATCAGTCAGAGACTATGGCCGCAGTATGGGTCCGGTCCTGGGTTCAAACCCACGGCGGCGCATATTTTTTTTTTAACCTAGGAATTTAGAATTGCTCATTTTTAGGAAAAACAATTTTTTTTTTTAAAGGATTTTGCAAAATTGATGTCGTGGGGAAATTGATCAGTGTTACTAGATCTAGTGTGCTCCAGATTACTTTATTCCTGTTCACTGAACGGGACAGAAATAAAAATGTAAAATCAAATTTTAAACATGTAAATTATGATTTCTTTTAGTCAGTGCGAATTGAACAGCTCATCTCTCTCCACGTTAGCCTGGATCTATTTGTCATGATGCTTTATTTTATTACATTTTTTGTTTCCATGGAAGTTTAATTCATTTTTATTTGTCCTGTATGACTTTCTCTGTGAAAGTGTGATTTCACACCCTGCAAAATTGGCTAGACTAATCTTATAATAATGAGAGCAGGGAGTAAACTGTCTGTGAGGCTTATGCATTTCATGGTCATTCAAGCTAGACACATGAAAGTTTGCATACTACCGTTTTTGATACTGCCGAGTTGTATGGCTGGCTTAGTTTTTGCGTTTGACCACGTCTTATATTTTTTTGAAACTGAAACGCCTTAGCGTTTAAACCCGGAGTAAATTCATGGTGCAGTTTTTATGATTGTTGGAGTTTTGCGTATGGGTGTAGCAATCGATACTCAGTATCGAAGGCTGTCATTTTGCGCAAACTTCTGCATGACGTCTTAGAAGCATTTCATGGCCTTTAAAGCGAGACATTCACAATTTTGGTATATCTAGGCCTAGGTCTACTGTTTTTCATCCTGTCGCGCTGCATGGATGCCGTGATGTATGTTTATATGGTTGTTATGGATGGCGATTCCGCAACCTCTTTACTGGGAGCTAGCAAAACCGATACACAGTATTGAATATGCCATTTCCTTTGAGCGTGGCCCTCTTGAAAGTAAACAAGACATGTGCTCAGCTTGATGCTGACAATGCTGACAGTGTTACACAGACAATGTTGTGTATACACTGAAGGGGAGGTCCTCCGCCCGTTCGCGCCGGTCAAGAAAACACACTAAAGAGGGGACTTTTGAGCATTCTTATCAATATGGTTGGGTTTAGTATTTGTATGGGACAAAGAAAGAATAAAGAAACGAAAGCGCAGGTTAGGGGAGATCATCATATAAATGTTTGTTAACTTTTTGGTAAGAGGCGCGGACGGTGGGAAGACCTCTCCCCTGAAGTTTTGCGACCATGATTGTCCGGTGAACGAATAGTTTAAAAAATTCAGCATTTGTCTAGCCTGACTTTGCAGTCACTCAATCTCTTTTGTTTTGTTTGCCACTCACCGTTCGGAGAACGGGTACATTTACTAGTAATAATAATTCATCTAAAAAAAAATTGTTAAAAAATATTTTTAAAAGTCCTAGCCACAATTTTATACTCTGAAGCAAAGCAACGGTGATTGGGAGGGGTGGGGGGGACCCAGTGGGGGGACCCAGTAAAAAAGTCGCCCAAAAAAAAAAGTCAGATCTTGCGGAGCCTTGAATCCCCGTCTCCCTCCCCCCCCCCCCCCCCCCCCCCCCCAAAAAAAAACTTGGCAGGCGAGTTTAGATCTGATAGGTTTTGGAATAGAAAAAAAGGAATGTGGGGCAGAAGACGAACTCTTCTGGCTTTCCGATTTCCCCCTCGACACACTGTTTGTTTACTCTGGCCCGTTTCTGAATGAGAAGTGATGGCATTGTTTGTTTTGGTCATGTGATTGAGATGGTCGCTTGGGTGGCCGCCGCTGGCCTCTCACTCGTCGAGCGAAGGAATTGTTCGTTTCAGCTTTTCAATGTATGTGTGTGAAGTTAATCTGATCTTTCTAGACTTTTATCACTCGCTAAAATTCAGAGGGCTTTGGTCTTCGCCCGCTTGTTATGGTACTTGGGCGATTTTGTATCCCCTAAACCGCTCTCACCATCAAAAATGTTTTGGTGAAAGTTTCATCGATAACTCAATTGAACGCTATTTTACGCCGAGGAGGTTGTCAGGTGACGCATAAGGAGCCCTTCCTAAATAAAAATCACACACCAAAAATCCATCTGCGAATAAGCGTGGCCTCTTTGGTTTGTGATTTTTATTTAGGAAGAGCTCCTTAAAATGGCGTTCGGACGAAGTATCGATGGAACTTTCACCAAAACAGTTTTGATGGCTAGAGCTGTCTATTGGAAACAAAATCACCCAAGTACCATAACAAGCAGGCGAGAACCAAAACCCACTGAGTTTTAGCTAGTGATAAAAGTCTAGAAAGATCAGATTAACTTCACATACATAGCCTACATTGAAAAGCTGAAACGAACAATTCCTTCGCTCAACGAGTGAGAGGCCAATGGCGGCCACCCGAGCATCCTTCTCAATCACATGACCAAAACAAATGATGCGCATCACATCTCATTCAGAAAACGGACCAGTATAAACAAACAGCGTGTCGACGGGGAAATCGGAAAGCAAAAATCGGAAAACCAGAAGAGTCCGTCCTCCACTGCCACTCATTCCTTTTTTCTATTCCAAAAACCCACCATAAGTAAACTCGCCTGAAGAGTGCTAGAGTTTAGATCTGGGTAAAGTAAAAGATTTTTTTTTTTAGCCTCTAGCCCCCTCATTTTGCTGTGCAGCCATTGTTGCACTATTCCGCTATTCCAAGAACGAAACTGTTTCCTTTCCAATGGTTATAAATGCCAAATTGCAAGTGTATACAGATCCCCATTTATATAAGGCAAGGATGCAACTTTAGGGATGGCCATGCATGGAGGGTCACGGGGTGGGGGCTCTGTTGGAGGCTCCGCAAGATCTGACTTTTTTTTTGGTCACTTTTTTCTGCGTTTCCCCCACTGATCATTGTTCCTTTACTCCAGAGTATAAAATTGTGACTAGGATTTTTAAATATCTTTTGCAAATTTTTTCAGATGAATTATTATTATAATTATTAGCCAGTTTTGTCGGGTGTGAAATCACAGAGGAAGTCAGACAAAGCAAATAAAAATGAAAATTACAAACTTCTATGAAAACAAAAAAGTTATAAAAGAAAATATGACAAATATGTCCAGGTTACCGTGGCGAGAGATGAGCTGTTCAGTTCACACTGACTAAAAGAAATCATTTCCATACATGTTTAAAATTTGATTTACATATATTCATTTCTGTCCCGTTCAGTGAACAGGAATAAATAAAATGGACAGGAATAAAGTAATCTGGAGCACACTCATAACATTGATCAATTTCCCCATGACATCAATTTTGCAAAATCCTTTAAAAAAAAAAACCCCCCGGGGCGAGTTAGTCCTCTTTAAGGACATTATACAGTAAAAGTGCGGCTGGTGATTATCTGCTGAGAATTCCAACTATGGCATTGGGACTTTTCCTATGGACAGTGTAAAAATAAAATATCATCAGATTTATGAATGAAGCTGAGGGTGCATGCACTTGACAGAACAGGTGAAACAGGCATGACTTGACAAGAATTTGGATGGCTAAACTGCACATTTAGCAGTGGCTATACTGCGGAAGAAGTAGCATATAATATTATTTTACACAACTGTAATTGAGCACGTCTATTTGATGTAATAATAATAATAATAATAATATATTGCATTTATATAGCGCCCAACCCCGTCGATGACAAGCTCTGGGCGCTTTAACAAACTCTTACACACACACACACACACGCATACACAAAAGAAATTCAAAAATATTTACCATTGCTGCTGCCGAAAAACACCTAGCCTAGTTTGTCTGAAAGAAATGGGTCTTCAGATGGCGTTTGAAAGAACCAATGTCATTAATTTCCCTGGTTGTCTTTGGAAGAGTGTTCCAGATGGTAGGGCCAAGAAATGAAAAGGACTTTTCTCCTACAGTGGACAGATTCATTTTAGGTACTTTCAATTTTGTAGTGTCAGATGATGATCTTAGTTGACGAGATGGAACATAGTAATCAGTTAAATCAACTAGGTACGATGGAGCAGTATTATTGACACATTTGTGACAAATGGATGACAATTTGTACATTATTCTTTTCTCGACTGGCAGCCAGTGCAAACTCTGCAGAAGTGGCAGTGCTGAATCTCTTTTCTTTTTCTTCAAAACAAGTCTCGCTGCATTGTTTTGAGCAATTTGGAGTTTTCTAATATTTTTTTGTGAAATTCCAGCCAAAAGGGAGTTGCAATAGTCAAGCTTTGAAAGTACAAAAGAATTTACTAAAACAGCCGCAGTTTCAGTTGAAATAAGATGTCTGATTTTCCCAATTTTCCAGATTTCCATGTATAGAATACGAATGAGGTGACTAACCTGAGATGACATAGAAACATTTGAATCAATGTAAACCCCTAGGTTTTTTACTTTTTTTGAAATTTCTATTGAATTAGTGCCAATTATCATCTCAGTTCTGTCCACTTCTTGCAGAACCCGCTCACGGCCTAATAAAATAACCTCAGTTTTATCCTCATTTAGTGCCAGTTTGTTTTGGTTCATCCAGCTTTTAATTTCTGTTATACAGTTTCCAGCCTGCTGCAGAAGGCTGTCAACATCGCATGGCAAGGCAGAACTGTAGAGCTGGGTATCATCAGCATAGAGATGATATTGTAAATTAAATTTCTTTATTTCATGTACAAGTGGAATAGTATAGATAGTAAACAAAATAGGACCAAGCACTGAGCCTTGTGGTACGCCATACCGAAGCGCATAAGAAAAAGATCTTATTTTGTTGGTTACAACAAATTGGTGGCGATTTGACAGGTAAGATTCGACCCATTTAAGGGCGACCCCTCTGATTCCAAACAATGTTTCTAGCCTTCTGAGCAGGATTTCGTGATCGATGGTGTCGAACGCTGCTGATAGATCCAACAAATTTAGCAGAGTAATATTTCCAGAATCTGCCTTTACTAATATGTCATTCATGATTCTTAATAGTGCAGTTTCAGTACTGTGGTTACTTCTGTAAGCAGATTGAAATGGTTCCAACAGGTCATTATTTCTCAAATGACACATTAGTTGTTGTAATATCACCTTTTCAAGGATTTTTGAAAGAAAAGGAAGGTTTGAGACGGGTCTATAATTTTTCAACATGTTTTGATCAAGAGTCGTTTTTTTCAAAAGTGGTGTTACCCAGGCTGTTTTAAAATAATCAGGGACAGACCCACTTAAAATAGAGTTGTTTATTATTTTTGTAATAGTTGGAACCAGTTCACCAATACAAGATCTAACCAAAAATGTAGGAATAGGATCGAGGTCACAACATTTTGATGGCGATGCCATGATGATAGATTTTACAGATTCATTCGACACAACACCAAAAGTGTCTATAGGATTTCCCTGAAACTCATCAAAATGATCAATGGCATCAAAACTGTCAAGATTTTCTCGGATAGTTGTAACTTTTTTATCAAAATAATCAGCAAAAACATTGGGCAACAAATTGTTCTCGTAAATTGTGGGTAGAGGTGTTTCCTTTCTTTTCCCTGTGAGTTCATCACAAATACTAAAAAGTTCCTTACAAGATGTAGAATTTTGAAGTTTAGTGACATAGAAGTCTTTTTTTGCAAGTTTAATAACACATTTCCATTTGTTCTTCTGGTGTTTGAAAATGTCCTTGTGGACTGTAAGACCTGTCTTTAACCATTTCCTTTCTGCTTTGCGACATTCTGCTTTGGCTGCTTTGACATCTAGGGTGTACCATGGAGCGAACGGTCTGTTGGAGATTGACCTGGTCTTGATAGGTGCATGTCGCTGTAGTAGATCTTGCTGGATGTTATTATAAGATGTGATGTCGCCTTCAAAGTTCTCGAGAGCATTGGCCATTTCCGTCTTGAAGGCATTGATGTCGATACCTTTTATGTCTCTGGACGACACAACTTTTTTGATGATATTTGGCTTTGCGAAATCAATATCGAGTACGATGGTTTTATGATCCGAAATGAGTTTTTCTAGGACGGCGGTGTTGGTGAAGGTGCTCAAGGTTTGTTTGATGATCACTAAATCTAAGATGTGACCAGCTCGATGAGTTGGACATTTGATTATCTGAGACATGTTGCATTGGTCGATAAGTTCTTTAAGTCGTTTTACTTCAGATGATGTTTCAGAATCAAAATGAAAATTAAGATCACCCAAAAGAACAGGGTATCCTTTCTCGCAGGTTAAGCGTGGTAGGAGAACTTCAAGTTCACTCAGAAAATTGGTTTTACTGCCTGACGCTCGATAAATGCAGACAAAATGAAAGACTCTGGTGCCAAGATCTAATGATAGCTCCATAATCTCAAATGTTTCAGGTTGGTAGCTAGTTTCCGGTTTAATAACAATTTTTGGTTCAAGTGATTTTCTGAAAATTACAGCGATCCCGCCTCCAAGACGATTTTTCCGAGGAAAAGATTTAATTTTGAAATTAGGAGGTGTCAGTTCATCTTCAATAATAGCATCACGCTCTTTCACTAACCATGTTTCAACGATAAACAGTAAATCTAGATTCTTTTTGTGTCTGAGGTCCACAATGTCTTCAGTTTTATTTCTAGATGACTGAGCATTTAAATAACCAACTCTGATGTTACTGCACTGGTCACGTTCTACATCATCAGTGTCCACTTTGATTAAATTTGCTTTGCATACTTGTCTATATCCAGGGAGACAACCATGTCTACTGGTGATGTTTACTTTAATTCTCTGTTTGCCTCCACTTCTTGAGCGTTTGGTTGCTGGTATTAAGTTAATTTTGTTGTTTCTTAATCTATGCATTACACTAGGTGGTACAATTGCTGTGTTCAAGGGTCTTAAAGCACACAGCTGGTCTCTTGAAAATGTTGTGAGTGTCAAGCCCAAAGCCACGCATTTGCCATTATAACATCTATCTAGAGTACTAACTTGCTAGGGACTCGCGGCCCAGAGAT
Organism: Onchidella celtica; assembly: GCA_963931925.1. Lineage (NCBI taxonomy): Eukaryota > Metazoa > Mollusca > Gastropoda > Systellommatophora > Onchidiidae > Onchidella > Onchidella celtica. The sequence goes on from OZ007582.1 coordinate 48,262,841, forward strand.
CCCCTTGTGACCCCCCGCTCATTGACATGCGTGGAATCGAATCCTTGGAATATCCCTGTGTGATGCAAATAGAACTCCCCTATTCTGCTTGTACTGTAATTGATTCGTCACAGGCCAATCCAGAGTCTAGGTCTGGGTCTAACAGCTGAACTGGCTTTATAAGTTAATTTTCGCCAAGTTGGCCTGTTTGTAAAATTGGCACTTAAAACTCGTTTAGATTGAGCAATTTGATCTCCGTAGACAATGTTGTTTGAAGAAACTCAAGCTGAAAAAAAAGTAAGGTCCATTCCAGAATTTGTTTTTCTGATTTGAATAAAAAAAAAATGTGATTCTCTTTTCGTATATATACATTTTCTTTCTTATTAATTTTTGTCAGAGGCAAAAGCAAAAAAAAAATAAAAATTGTTTGAGTTTTGAAGGAAAGTTTTTCCCCTGGAGTCTCATGTGAATGATTGAAGGTTATTAACACTTCTCTTACTTCAGCACATTTTTTTTCCCCTTCATTTCCATTGTTTTGCTTTCTTGATGATGTTATGTTCATTTAAACTAACTCCTCTTACCCCTAGGAACAAATGAAGCAGTTATTGGACATGTTAAAGCTACCAAAGTCAAAATAGACTGCTTGGATCCAGTAAGTATCACTGTAATTGTGTTAAAGAGTCAGCAGCACTGTTTCTTGCAGGAAAGAAATTGAGAAAAACAATGTTTAAATAGTAGTCTATTTTAGTAAGAGGTACATTTTAAAACCTTTTCACACTATAGTACAGCTCATAAAGTTTACCTTCCCTCTAAACACTCTTAGTTTTGTAATTATTCTCTGTAGACGCACAATTAAGGATTAAGTTTGAAAATCCGCAAACAAATCTCCCAATTAATATAATAACAGTAACATTAATACCAGGAGTAGAAAATAGGAATTTCATATAATATTTTGTGTGCGGACACACATTTTGCAGTTTGTTATAAGCAAAGCTACCTAAATGCAGGTTTTGAGTGACATGGCTGGGAAGATTGGGTGAAGAGTCAATCAACTGTTGTGTGCAGTATCTCGATCAGTTGTAAAATTAGGGTGCTCAGGTGTTGCATGAGGTGATGTGAAAAGGTTAACAAGAGTAATTATTTGGAGAAGTACTTAATGAGATTTTGAATGTCATGTTGGCATCGCATAGTTAATAATAATCTGTCCAGGAAATTGTGAAAGGTTTAATGGTCATATCATTACAGAATTTAGGGCTGAGATTCAGATACTTTTGAAGCATTCATCACCTGGCAAAAGGACATTGAACATAATGAGTCACATTTACTGATCATGTGGTTTGCTTCCCTTAGTGTTTGCAAGATCTCAATTTTAGTCATTTGTACTTCACTCACACTGTAGCTGACTTGGTTGTTATTATATGGTTTTGATCATGTGCAGTACCATGTTGCTGTTCTGTTTGACAGAAAGGAATGACCCCTCTTCAACTGGCAGCCTTCAGGGGTAACAAGGAGCTGTGTGAATTTTTCCTGACTAATGGTGCTGATGTCAATTCTAGCTATCATGAGAATTCGTATTCTGCGTTGATGTTTGCTGCATTGTCAGGTAAGCTTCTTGTCCATAAATATCTTTATTACTTGGAGAAATAATTTAGATTTTTGGACCATAGTTTGCCCATTAGTTTAAGTTTGTTACTTTGGATTGAAAAAGCAAGAGAATGTAAGAGGGACATAAAAAAAAAAACTTCTCCTTATTGTTCTAGATAAAGAATTTAAATTTTTAAAGATGAGTAATAAAGAGCCGTATTTCAGGTTTTGTTCAGTATATTGATTGATTGATTTCTGCCCCAACTGATGAAGACGCTTATTTCAATACTATACAATGGTTTATCCAGTGGTGTGAAGATCACTTCTTATTATTAAATGCAAAGAAAACAAAGGAAATGGTAATTGATTTCAGAACAACTGTAACATCACTTCCACCACTTAAAATTGATTATAATCAATTTGTTGATAGAGTCAAGTCTTGTAAATATCTGGGAATCCATGTTGACTCCAAACTCGACTGACACGCTCATACCACCTCGGTTCACGCAAATGCAGTCAAACCTATACAGTATTTCTTGAGGAAACTTAGATCATTTAATGTAGATAAAATGCTCATTCAGATGTTTTGTAAATCAACTATCCAGAGTATCATACTATTTTGTATTACAGCCTGGGGAGGAAATGCAAAGGAGCAAGACAAGAACAAAATTAAGAACTCTATTATCAAAAAAGCTTGCCATCTAACTAACAGTGAATACGTGAATTTTGATGAGTTATTTGTGCATTCGTGCAAACAGAAACTAAAATCAGTTCTAAATGATTGCTCCCACCCCTTGTTCAATCAGATAGTCCGATCCCAAAGAAGTGGATGAATACTATAAGCAAACAGAGAGCGCTATAGACAATCTTTTTTGCCATCCGTAATTCGAAGTAGCAGTGTTTCTTGATGTGGTAGTATGCTGTTGTTAGTTTTTCCTAGTGGATTGTTCTTATAGTGTGTGTGTATGTGAGCAATGTTCTTACTTGTTGGTAATGTTGTGTGAGCAATGTGCATGTGTGCTATGTGCGTTAAAGACTTGTAGGTCTTTGATATTGTGGTATTTGCTGCTAGCACTGTACTGTTACTGAATGCTGTGACAACAAATTTCCTTGAAACAGGATATCTTATCTTATCTTATCTTATCTTATCTTATCCTATATATAATATGCAGTATTTATTTGTAAAAAAAAATTGTTAGCCCACCGTTTAAAAAAAAAAATTTTTTCAAGTTAGTCTCCAGATTTTAAAATGCAGTCAGACTTCAAAATTGCAGGGAAGAAAATGGGCAACGGTTTATTTCAAGTTGGTGTCTGAGGATTTGTGCAGAATCTAGGCATTGTTGCGAGGGCTTGGACAGCAATAAGTACTGGTTCTTGTAATCTTGAAATGTTTCTGGTTTGTCTCCAACCAGGCAACAAAGATGTGACCAGACTGATGTTGGAAGCTGGTGCAAAGGTCAATCATATCAACTCTGTCAACAGGACTGCTACTCAGATGGCAGCCTTTGTAGGTACTGTACAAGTGTAGTTTCATAAGAAGATTTGATACAACAGTTTCATCATTTTATTTGCCTTTTATTGTCACGAGCGAGTGAGCGAGGATCAGTAGTTACGAGAAGAGAATAAAGTTAACCCACGGCCCACGGGTAAGGAAAGCGTGCATGTTGTGAGTGGTGGGGGTCTGAATGAGGCGAGAGCGCTGTATTACTATCACTGCACACTAAGACGTCCAAGAAAGCGGACGCAGGAGAAAGCCCCAGAGGGCGAACATAAGGAGAGCAGTCGGAAGACTTGGGGAGTAGTGTTTTTCCAGTGATGACTGGTAGGTGAAACGATGATTGATAATTATGATTGATGTATTATATTCGTCTATGACCATGATGTAAATAAGTATATGTGAGGAATGTGGAAGTCCTTGATACTGTATATAGCAATGTGCGCCGTGAGCGATAGATGAAAGTTGAGTTCATGGATTTGTAGCGAGAGTGAGTATTGTGTACTACGGTGGAGGTGTGTTACCGTAAGATGTTTGGTGAGTGAAATGTGAACTATTGTGTGTACGCTTCATGAGTTGTAAGGAGGGGTGAAGTGAATAGAAGCGGTATGGTATTATACCAATGTAATGTTATTCTTGTAGGTGCCGGGGTCGGCCGCCTACGGTGAGCACAGGGGATAGGCCAGCATAGGGCCGGAGGCCACACATAGGCCAGGAAGGAAGCTGTCGGTGCAGGACAGTAGAGGCACATGAGTCGTGGCAGTCTGGCCACCGACAGGGACGTATATGTGATCGTGAATGTGCTATTGAAATGCTAATGTGCTATTGTCATGTTGATGTGCTATTGAAATGCTAATGTGCTATTGCCATGTTGATGTGCTATTGAAATGCTAATGTGCTATTGCCATGTTGAGGTGCTATTGGAATGCTAATGTGTTATGGCAATAGGAAGGGGCTATTGGGAGACTGCGGTGCTATTGAAATATTAATGTGCTATTAAGACATGGAGAGGAGGAGCTGAGACCGAAGTGTCTTTAGAAAGTAACTACCGGGTTGTGGACCCGAGGAAGAGTGCATGTGGGAATAAGGCCGTTGGACGGCAGTAACTTGAATAATAATACGTATGTATGTGATTGCACTGTTATCCTTATCTTTATATTTATGTTAATAAATGTGTGAGTCTGATGGGTTGTTCTGTTAAGTGTTATACTTGTTCGTTCGTGATTGTTGTCTTGTTATAATTATTACAGATCCCAGTCTGGGATTTGTGACATTTATGGTCGGAGAACATATCATTTAGTGACAATGAATGAATGAGTGGTAAATAGCATGTTAAAATAAAATATGTACAAAAATACCTTATGAAATCATTGTGAGGCCAAAAAGAAGAAGAGGGGGGGAAGGTTACATTTTTCAAAGCCCCATGAAAGAAACAAAAAAAAACCTATTGATGAAATATGAGAAGAATGAAAACGAAAGAAACCATGCGAGATTTTTGCCAGTTTTTCCCTCGTTTGTTTTAATTCTTTATAAAGCCAGTTTTATTAACAGTAGTGACTGGAAATCATTATGGCAAAACCTTGGTGTTGTACGCAATATTTGTGTAACGCAGCAGTTCTTCCACTATATCATCGCACTGACTCCAACAAGGCATTCCTGTTTGTCTTTAGCAGTTATGGTTGACAGCAATGCTGTTAGATTCTAACCTTGACATTTTTACCTTCATAAATCTCGGCTCATTGCTGACAGCAGGCCTATACAGCAATTCTCGGTCCATCCTCATGTCATGTCATAAGGAGATCATTATCATACATAGATGTAACAAGAACCAAAAATATCGGATGACTATTATTTGCTCAAATTGGAATGCCCGATGCAATATTCACAGTGTTGGGAAGTTTTGTCGAACTGTTGAAAGTACAAGTTTTGGGTGTTAATATTTTAATTGTAAGTCCTTAGTCCTATTGTTTTGTTTTTGTTGTTTTTTTTTGTTCTTTAGCACATACACACAAAATTTTCATATTTGGTCTGAGTCAGTTTGTGTGCAACTAATTATGTACTAGATAATTATTACAGTCAGAAATCTTTATTTCTCGGTAAAAAATCATCAGAGCTGTGAAACTTCATAAATTCCTATTTATGAATAGAAACTTGCTTCTGAATAATGATGACGATTGTTGTAGCTCATTTATTACATGCTCTTATTCTTACAACATTGAAAATTTTATGATTTCATGCAGAGAATTAAAGTCAATGTAAATACTTAATCTTTGGACCCCATGATGTTCTGTCAGCTGCTGCCATCAGTAGGTGTTCATTGTGTTTAAGGTCCAGGAATTTGTACTCATGGAATGTAAGGGTTTTATGTAAAAAAAACATGTTCATCTGACAGCACAAAAGATGATTTACCCATGAGAGTGAACAAGCAGAGAAACTCAGCAGTCAGTGGATTCATATGTTTGTTCTTGTCAGTGATGCATAGGGTTTTAACTGTTCATAGCTCAGCCAGTTTCTTGTAAGTAATCAGTGGTTTTCTTTATTTGTTACCGCAGGTCAACATCAGTGTGTCAGTTGCATCAACAATTTTTTTCCAAAAGAAGACATTGATTACTACACAAAGCCTCAAGGTGTGTATTTCTTTTTTTTTTTTTTTGAGACTTTTCATTTATGTTCCCCTTGTGTTTTATTATAGAGGAATCTTAACTCACTGAAGCCCGTTCCCGCACAAGTTGCAGGATACCTGAATCAACGCATAAGCCCAATCCCGCACCGCCTGCGGGATACATGAATAAAATTTCTAACCCCTGCACTGTTCCCGCAACGCTTACGGGATTAGTTTTCTGCGGCAGTTTATCATCTTGACTTGTTTCGTTGAAAGTTTCACCGGGTTCGGCTGGCAACTTTTTTTTTAACGATTTTTAAAAAACTATCACTCTATGTCGGGTCGAAATAAGAACTTCCGTCAGTTGCGCGATCTGTCACAGCTGATCGCTAGATCTAGTCAAGACAATGGCTTCAAAACGCAAGAAAACGAACATTTTCCAGCTGTTTGAAGACACCAGTGATGAATCTGAGGTAGATATAGCCTATAATTCAGACCTAGATCCTGAATTCGTGCCTGGGAAGGGAAATTCTGACTCAGATTCTAGAGCTAGCCCTCCCAGTACCAGCGATCGTGCTAAGGCTAAGGCCAGTGCACTGAAAGCCAGTAGTAGGTCTTGTTCTTGTTGACTAAGGTGAATAATAACATTACTTTCAAACACGTGTGACACTTTCATACAATTTTTTGACATTTTTATTAGGTCATCAGTACAATACACAAAGGCCAGAAATTTTTGCAAAACAAAGAAACTTGCCAAATTTTGAAAATTCATGAAAAAAAAACTATCTAAATAAATTTATTCAAGTTTTGTTTTTTGCATTGTTCAATTTAAAACCTGTTATGTGTCAAAATATGGAATGGATTGGTGAATAAATGTGGTTGTGGGAATTTTTTGAAATACCCCCCAAAACCCCTGGTCTTTAAGAGTTGTTCCGCCCTGGCGGGCTGGTCTTCAGTGAGTTAAACCCATGAGTCCCTGACACCATTATGGAAGTGGTTTAGTCTTTCTGATATTTGCAAAAAATAACATGCAAAGGTCAATGTTGTTGTTAAAAAAAAAAAAAAAGTAATACTAGTTATGTTTTAAGAATATTTGTGATGGCCCAAGGAGATTTCTTTCATGAAGTTCATTGGAGGAAGATCTGTCAGTTATAACAAATTGAATACTATTATTTTGTGCACAATTTTGTGTTTGCGTCACTTAAGTTTTTCTTTTTTAAACAGATGATTGAAATAAATGGAACAGTCTACAGACTACTCAGTGAAAAATTAATACTCTTTATCTGAACTCCTTATGAATCTTCATTTATTTTACCCAGCTTACATTTGTTCATTCTGATAGTTTTGGTCATTAGATCATAATGTTCTTTTTGATCTGACCTAGGATTGGAAAAAGAGGCCAAACTGCCTGCCAATGTGGCCCCAGCTCTGTGCACTTTGATCAACTTCACCAATCTCCATCCTGTCAAAGTGAGTGCAGCTGATTAATGCCTCATGGTAGTGCAATTGTCTTCCCTCCTCCAACCCCCCCCCCCCCCCCCCTCCCCCCAAAAAAGTAAAAAATTCGGAAAACAACATTATTTTCAATCCCCACCGCACAAAATTTGCATGAATATTATTTAACATGTTGAAAATTATATATATATATATCACCATTACGTATTATTATTGATCTGAGAGGGACAACTCAAGATTTGCTTGGATTTTATGTCTTTATTTCTTGGTTGTTTTTCTTTGATTAGTAAGCGTTTCCCCGCAATATGAGTGACGTATTGGTCACATGACTTTGTCGTCATGATTTCGGAGCTACGAAGATGGTGGCCACGGGGAAAATGTGGAATAAAGTTTTTGTTTGCATTGACTCGTTTTGGAATGCTTTTCCTGCATGTTGAAGTCCTGACTTGTAGACCAACTAGTTCAGAAAAGTTTAAATGGTGCCGAAACACGGGAGACATGTAAGTTGGGGATCCAAAAAAGATCCAGACAAGAACACAGACCAGAGACATCGAAGAGAGCAGAGTGGAATGCTTTGCTGCTTTGTTTTGGCTTACATTGTCTCGTCCAGAACCTTGAATTGAATTGACTTTATGAACATTTGAGATTAGAAATCTAGATCTAGAATCCTGATTCAGTGAGTGGTGAAACCTGAACACTGAAATGGAAACGGCAAAAAGAGCCAGAGCTTCATCAAAGAGCTGACAAGAGTAGAAAAGACATTGAAGCAAATTATTCAGAAAGGGGAAACTGCGGAGGATGCAACCCTCACAGTTACAGAAGTAAGATTTGCTATCGAACAGTTTGAGACACGGTTACAGGCACATGACAAGTGCCAAGCTCATGTAGAATCCTTGATTGAAGAAGAAGCAGATTTAGAAACAGATATTGACAATGCAGCAGCATATAGAGATGAAAAGTGCCTAGCATTAGTAGAGGCCAAGAAACTGTTAGAATCATTAGATCTAGAGAAACGAAGTGTTGTTGAAGATGACGGAACTGGGAGACCCAGAGGAACAGCGCAGTCACAGACGAGGCTGCCCAAGCTGGAAATTCCAAAATTTTCAGGAGAGTATACTAATTTTCAGACTTTCTGGGATCAATTTAAGGCCGTCGTAGATTCCAACAGTGGCCTTGCTACAGTGAATAAATTCACTTATCTGCAATCTCTGCTAATCGGGGATGCAGCAACGTCAATCAAAGGACTTGCCCTGACGGAAGACAACTACGAAACAGCTAAAAGAATCATCGAGGAGAGGTTTGCAAGGAAAGAAAGGATCATTTTTGGTCACATACAGAGTCTACTCAATGTCAACTTTTCCAAGGGCAACTCATCGTCGAATCTTTGGAGGCTTCATGATACAATCCAAACCAACGTCAGAAGTCTAGAGAAACTGGGGGTGGGTGGCGACACATACGGAGTCATCTTGACGCCACTTATCCTCCACCAACTGCCACAACCCATTCGTCTGGAATGGACACCTACCGGAGAAGGGCATGAGGGAGACCTGACATTTCTACTTGCCTTTCTGGAGTCTGAGATTAGACGGAGAGAAAGGTCTCAGACATTTGACAGCGTTGCATCATCAAAAGTGGAATCCGGTCCCTCCCAAACACCAAGAAGATACACGGCAGCATCTCTGTTGGCCCAAGATGTCGATGGCGGTCCCAATACCAAGAGGAGGACCTGTGCATTCTGTGAGGGAGGACACTTTTCTGACAAATGTTACCAGATCAGTGGGTTAAACTTCGAGTCCAGGAAAGAAAAAGTGAAAAAATTAGGACTGTGTTTTTGTTGCTTAGGAAGGCATCTTGCTAACACTTGTAAGAAAACCTGTTACTTTTGTAAAGGGAGGCATCATGCTGTTTTGTGTCAAAGAGGCACTTTAGACATTAAGACAGAGCCAAAGAAAAATGATGCATCACCTGTGTTGCAGACCACTGTCGGACAGGACAATGGCATGTCGCACCTTGGAATTTCGTATACAAATTCAAAAACTTTGAAGACAGTCATGCAGGTTGTGAAGACAAAAATAAATGGCGAGGATGTCAATGTCATGTTCGACAGTGGAGCTGATCGGTCATTCGTGACCAAATCTTGTGCAGAAAAGCTGAGGCTGAAAAATGTTGGAAGTGAAAATTTGTCATATTGTTGTTTCGCTGAAGAAAAAATGGGTCGTGAGGAGAAAATGAGAGAGATCTTTGAGTTGAAAGTGAATGAAAGAACAGTGAGACTGATTGGCATGGATGTTTTTGTGTGGTTCAATGTATAGATCTTGTGTTCCACATGATATTTTGCATAACTTTACTGACATTCCTTTTCAGGAAAAATTACGGTTTTGATTGGTCTAGGAGTCCACAGGGAAAATGGGTTGTCATAGATTTCATGCACAGAGAAAACTGAGTTTTGAACTTTGACTGACTGAGCTCTTTCTTTCTTTCTGTCATAGACTTTGTTATGTTTAGATGACAATTGTAGCAGACCAAGCCCATTTCTGTCAAAGATACTGAAGTAGGTGGAATATTAGCATGGGCTTGGGGCCAACAATGCATAATTTCAACATTGTAACGTAGCCCATTTTCCCCATGGACTTTATATATTTGTCTGTATGGAATGAATTGAAACAGTTTGTACAGTAGCTAGTGAACTATTATTTAGTCATCACTTTGTGTTATTCTGAGTAAATGTGCTCTTCTCTTTACAGATATCCATGTTTTTGCGTGACCACCCAGAAATCCTAACAGAAGAAAAGAAAGTCTCCATAGTTCTGTCACGGCTGGTTGAGAAACACATGAAATCACGGGAGACCAATGATGTGATGGCATTAAAATGTCATTTCATCTCCACTATAGTCAAACTGGCTGCTGAAGCCAGGGAGAAGGAGAAGGAAAAGTCACTAAATGGTTGGATCAAAAGGTGGGTAGGATGTCATTAGGTTGTAGTCAGAAGAGAGGAAGCTTGCAGAGAAACTGTGTGTGACAGATTTGTACTGCAGCACACTATATCAAATTTCTCTTGTGCACAAGAGCAATAGATGAAAATATCAGTATGGTAATGAAAATTGTCATGCCTCGAAAAACACAGCAGATGGGTTTGTGGTGGATAGGAGAAAGGGGAGGGGGGGGGCAGACCTGGTATAAGGAAACTTGATGTGCTTGGTATGTGTCTGCGGTGGTGGGAAGGGGGACCAAACCTGGCATGAGGAAAATGACGATTATCCATCGGTTGTTCAAGAATTTTTGAAACTGAAAACTCAAAGAAATGACAGACCTTTCAACTTCTTTCAGTAATATTCTAATGCCACACATTCACATAGTTTGCTTTATAACATTAATGAGTACTTGCTTGCAAATGGCAAGAACTAAATACCATTAGACAGATGAGCTTTGTTTGCCCTCAGTGTATTACTGTATAACTAAGAGTTGAATGTTTCACCTATTTGCCACCAGTGAAATAATACTTTGGCCTCCTTTTCTGTCTCTAGATCAAACCAAAGAGATGAATTTATTATGATGTGATGATCAATCCCTGAACACCACCCAGAAATCTGTGGCCCACACATTCCAACTTACTTTGGCAACCGTGATGTTGCTTTTGGGAATATCGGGACCGTTCCTTTCCTTATTCTGGCCCAAATGTACAGAATGCTCTCTTCGAAAGATTGAGAGACATTTCAGAAATGATTTCTTGATATGAGAACTTCAAAACTGAACTAAAATCACTCCTGCTTCAGAAATAACCACTGACTGACTAGTAATGTCACTCTTTCTCCTTGTATGTTTTGGACAGCATGGAACTATATTTCAGTACATTATAGAGAGAGTTGTTACTGTTTCACTGTAAAATGTTTTGGGTCCATTGTGTGGAGACAGGCACTATATATTCCACTATTAAAAATTATGGCTTTGAACCAATAACTGGTGGATTCTGCTGCGCAAAGGCAGAGTGGTGTAGCTGACAGCATGGCCTTTTTCTGCTTTCTTAATGATCTTGTCTCACACATAATTCTTTTATGTTAAAGGCAGATTGATGTATGTGCCACCAAAGTAGTACTTTCCAGTGTGGCAAACTCATAAGTAAAAGCATTTTTAGACACACTTTTTTTGTGTTTGTCTCAAAACTATGAAATGAGCACATTCGTCGCTCTACCTTTTGCACAGCAGTATTGTTGTTATTAATTTTCATTACCCTTTGTTATTCCAATTTATTTCTTTTGACCCATCCTTGATGTAGTTTGATGAAAGGCCGAGAAGAAGATGGTTTCCTGGAGTACCAGGAAAGAGTCATACGACAGTCCCTGAAGGAATTTCCTTATGTGAGCTCAGCCCTGTTACAGCAGTTGGTGCGACAGATTGCTCCAGTCCAGATTGTAAGTTTCATACCTTAGCTGTTAGTTCGTTCCCTATCATTTACTAAACTAATTGGTATATAAGCGTAGGATGATCTCTTTCTTATCTGTGATTAAAGAAATTCAACCAGCAACTTTTCTTGTTTTAGGTGATACAGATGTTAGAATAAGGAGATATTTAGAATAGGTAAAATCAACAATTAAGAAATTAAAGCACCAGCCTTTTATGCTGCAGGCGATATACCTGTCAGATAGGCGTCACAACAAGATGTTATTTGGAAAGACACTTAAAAGTATAGTATTATATTGTGTACTTTTAACTTGTAAGAGTTGTCTCAGCAATTTGTGTTATTTTGCAAACATTTTGAAGCCTTGCTGACTATCACAAATAAATATTTCTTAATATGAATGGAAAATAAAAATGTGAGTGGACAGTGATCAGCTGGTGATCTAATGATATTTTGTGAACCTCCAGTAGGAAGAGTGGAAATGGGTTAACCATCCTCAGCTTTGATAGAAACTAGAGTTCACCTGTTTACAAGTCAGGGTAGCCGTTGAAGAAGTTAGCTGGAAATGCTTCATTCTTATTCAGTTTCACCAACTCATGTACAAATACAAGCTGGTTTTAGGTAGTGAGGAAACAAATAGTTGCAGTCAACTTTTCTAATGTGTAATATAAATGTCATATTATATTTACAAGATGGCATCAGTGCATTCAAAGATGCACTTTTCAGCACAGTACAGTGCCTCTAGTCTTATTATAACCTCTTTGATTGGAACTCTAAACATGTTTATGCTGTGCGAGAGCAGAAGAAGAATAACAAAAATCCAAGTTTTTAATTCTTCCTAAAATCACAGATCCAGGTGATGATATGTGAGTGTGCATGAGAAAACCCACAATATGTGTGTGTGCCTGGAGAAAGGTACTAGTTGTCCCAAATTTTGGATTTTGAGATAAGGGCATATTCTTCTAGAAAATTCAATGCTGAACACGCTGCTTTTAAAATTTTAACAATATCTTAAGTAGTTTTGAAGATATGGCACATTTTGTAAGACAGGGGGCAAAAACAAACTTTTGAGAAAAACAGCTTTAACAGCTCACTCCCATGACAGACTTTTTGGATATTGTTGGGGGAGCATAGTTTTATTATAAAGGTAAATAAGGAAACTACTGAGTTGTGTTCACTGCTCAGCTCTAGCTTTCTATGTAAAATACTTCGCTGTCCTAACAAGATCCAAAAAACTTCTGACTTGGCGGTTTTTAGGGGTCCGTGGCATGTTACACGGTAAACTATAGATGAGCAGTGAACACTGCTCAGTATTATCTCCATAACGGCTTTGTAATTAGTCCACGGTCCCCTAGCAACAATCACTTCAATATTACTTCTTGAAGAGTCACATGTTGTACAAATAATTAATAAAATAATATTTAAACATAAAATATTCCAAAATCCTTTTCATATCCTATTTAGAAATGCTTAAACTTGTGTTTTCTGCTAGAAGTACATTTTCGACTAGTCACGACTTTTTCTACCTTTTCACCCCCTACTGTACCTTTCTTTAGGCGCGCACACATATGTCGACGGAGCTGATTTTGAGAAAAACAGCTTTGAAGTGAAAATATTGGTCCGACAGAAACTTCCAACTTGGCTGTTGTTTAGGGGACCGTGGCATGTTACAGGGTAAACTGTAGACGAGCAGTGAACACTACTCACTATGATCTCTATAAAGGCTTTGTAATTAGACTACGGTCTCCTAACAAGATCCAAAAACTTCTGACTTGGCTGTTGTTTAGGCTACCCTGGCATGTTACAGGGTAAACTGTAGATGAGCAGTAAACACAACTCGCTATGATCTCTATAACGGCTTAGTTATTAGACTACGGTCTCCTAACAGCAATCACTCCAATATTAATGGGTCAATTAGCTATTGCCACTTTTAAGATTAAATGCCGTTTTCACAAAATCTTGTTTTAGGGGGGTCACTGACTTCAATTTATCAGAAATGTCTTGTCTTTTATTATGTGTACAGAACTCAAAATGTTATGTTTGCGGCTTATTGTGGGTTTTGTCATGCACACTCACATATTGATGAGCAGTTTGGGAGCATTTTTCCTGAACACATTTTATGCTCCATTGTAGTAAGATTAAGAACAGTTCAGAAATTGTAATGTTTGGCTTTGTATGGCCATGACAGAAAAGAGAGACAGGCACAGAAATATATCAGCAACCAAAAGATCGAGTGCATATTTTATTGATTTATTTAATTTTTTTTTTTTATTTCCCAGGGATCTGAACCCACAGCCTTGTCCCTCCTTATTGCTGCAGTGAATGGTCAGCAGTTTGCCATGGATGCCAGTGATGGCTGCGACACCTGTGGGGAAATGAAAGCACAAGCCAAGTGTTCAAAGTGCAAAATGGTTTGTTGGTTACAGCACTTGTTGGTTACTGTGTGTTACAGAGTGGGTATTATGACTGCATTTTAAATCGAGAGGTATTTCTTATTTACTCTTTCGTACCATGCCACACACTAAGAACAATCTGAATAAGTTTCATAAACAGACCTGCAGGGCCACAAATTTAATTACATTAAATTTCCTAACAATTTTGTCTAGATCTATTACATACTAAAAGACAACATCAGCAGCATCAAATGAAAATTCAATAATATGTCACTAGAAGTCTCCTCTAGATTCCTATAAGATTAAGTTCATTCTGACTCACTAACAATTTAAGTATTAATTATCTATCTCTCAAATATAGTCTGCCTACTATCTATCAAGCAATATACTAATGTCTCTGGCGACAATGTCATCTCAGCTATTTGTGCCTACCGCTTATAATGGATCAAGATCGTCAATATAAACTGACGTAGTTAAGTCTATTGGATCTACTCTAGGATGGGCTGGCAATCCCCAGCCTCATCCAGACAAATCAATCCCAATTCACAGATGTGTATGCCAGACATTCATACTAGTTGCAAGTCACTATAATTCTTTGTCTTGCATTCTTGGGTAGCACTCCTAGCATATGCGGCAATCCTGTCCTACTGGATAAATTATGTTCAGCTCCTCGTTCATTGTTGAATGGTCAAAGGACAAACACTTACACTTGGTCCCTGGTAAGGAAAACCAGGGAACAGCAGACAATAGCAGTGGGCATATCTCATTCAAGCATATGGCTTCATCTCAATGCCTATAATGGACTAGACATGAATCAACAGTTTTATGATTCTTCAGGCAGAATCGTGCTGACGCCTGCACAGATTGGAATTTTCTGTATGGAGTAATGAACATAGGTATGGCTACGCTTTTATACTGTGCAGCCACCTGCAAATTACCGTCCAAATGCCTAGATTTGATTGGTGCATCCATGCGAGCTCAGCTCGCAGTATTAATAGATTCTACGTGGGAGTTGGTCACGGCCTTGTACTAAAAACAGACAAGGTCAAATTAAAATGTCAAAACCATTACTGAAATCTTTAAACCCTCGTGCTTTCTACATTTTATGTACGAATTTCTGAACGCGACTAAGCGTCTTAAACTATCTATCCTTATTCACCCCTTCTCTTCCCTTGTAAGTGTTCATCAAAATCACGGGGTCGAGAATTGCACTGTCACTCCTAACTTATCCATTTATTCTATCTCGCCCCACTTTCTTTCCATCTCTAAGAAAAAGTGTTTCAAAAACAAACTGTTCACGAGAACAGTTCAAAGACAATTTACGCTGGTTATAATCAACGAGACCGTGAAAACTCAAGTACTTGCAAGTCGTGACCCAGCACGACAATTATAACATTAACCTTGACACTGTGTCTGTTGGTTACTGTGTTTTTTTTTTATAAATGTTTGTTGGTTACAGTATTTGTTGGTTACAGTATTTGTTGGTGACAGTATTTGTTGGTTACAGTACTTGTTGGTTACAGTGTGTGTTGGTTATAGTATTTGTTGGTTACAGTATTCATTGGTTACAGTATTTGTTGGTTACAGCATTTGTTGGTTACAGTACTTGTTGGTTACAGTGTGTATTGGTTATAGTATTTTTTGGTTACAGTATTTGTTGGTTACACTACTTGTTGGTTACAGTGTGTGTTGGTTATAGTATTTGTTGGTTACAGTATTTGTTGGTTACAGTACTTGTTGGTTACAGTATTTTTTGGTTACAGTATTTGTTGGTTACGGTGTGTGTTGGTTATAGTATTTGCTGGTTACAGTGTGTGTTGGTTATAGTATTTGTTGGTTACAGTGTGTGTTGGTTATAGTATTTGCTGGTTATAGTATTTGCTGGTTACAGTATTTGTTGGTTACAGTATTTGTTGGTTACAGTACTTGTTGGTGACAATATTTGTTGGTTACAGTATTTTGTTGGTTACAGTATTTGTTGGTTACAGTGTGTGTTGGTTATAGTATTTGTTGGTTACAGTATTTGTTGGTTACAGTACTTGTTGGTTACAGTATTTGTTGGTTACAGTGTCTGTTGGTTACAGTATTTGTTGGTTACAGTGTTTGTTGGTTATAGTATTTGTTGGTTACGGTGTGTGCTGGTTACTGCGTCACCTTGATGAGCCAGGGAGGGGAATCAGTGAAAATTTCCTGATTTCCAGATTTTTAACTTGTTTATAAATTAAACTGTTTGTGAGCAAATTTTCCTCTCCTTCTCAATCCCTTTCTGTCTCTTTCTGCTTTCCTCTTCATCATAATCATTCAAAAGAGAAAAAAATTAAAGTGAAGGAAAATCAATGAACCAGGATAGGATTGGCCATTTTGATAAGTTGGCCTAGATATTAGGGTTGGAAAATCGTTGTTGACTCTGGCAGAATATTTGGCTTTCTGTCATTGGCCCTTTTCGTCTTTGCAGACGGTCAGAGCAGCTTCTAAATGTCAATGTTGGAGTCGTGAGCAACTCCTCTCGTGGCTGATCAGGCCAATGTTTGAGTTACACGGCCGCTGACAATATGAGCAGGACAAGTACTGTTGTGTGGTTGCTGGGTTAGCAGCTAGCTTCCTGTCCTGCCGTTTTTGTTCTTGTTTTGTCTGTTGTGACTGCTCGTACCTCCGAGCACCCCTCCTCACATCTCCTCTCCATGTTGTTCGGTCTACAGCAATGATTTCCCAGCCTTCTGGCAACTCGAAGTCACCTAATGATGATTTGCACAGATCTTTATATCGGAGCTTGGGTCTGCCTCTTGCTCTGTGACCCTCCCTCAGCTCGCCATACAGCACTTGTTTTGGGAGGCGGTGATCATCCATCCTTTTCACATGGCCTAACCAGCGAAGTCTCCTCATTCGTAAGATCGTTTGCACTGATAGAACTTGTGCCTTTCTCAATACATCTGTATTTGGGACCTTATCTTGCCACTTGATGTTGAGGATTTTCCGTAGGCATCTGAGATGAAACGTGTTCAGCCTTTTTTCTTGTTTTGAGTAGGTGGTCCAAGTCTCACATCCATATAAGAGGCTGGTCAACACACATGCTTGATAGACCAGAATCTTGGTCTTTGTTGTGAGGTGTTTATTGTTCCAGACCCTTTTGAACAGTTTTCCGAAAGTTGTGGCTGCTTTCCCGACTCTCATGTTAATTTCTTCATGTAGGGAGAGTGTTGCAGTGATTGTTGACCCCAGATATGTGAAAGATTCAGCATTTTTCAATTTATCTCCATTTAGGTAGATGCTTGGAGGTACACATGTTCCTTGTGCGACTATTTCTGTCTTCTTCACACTGATGATTAAAGAGAAGAGCTCGCATGCACGTGCTAGTCGATCCATCAAATTCTGGAATGTTTCGTTGTCATGTGCGACGATAGCTGCATCGTCTGCAAACAGGAGTTCGCGCAGAAGGACCTCAACTGTTTTTGTCTTTGCTTTGAGTCTTGATAGGTTGAACAGGGAGCCGTCCAGTCTTGTCCTGATGTAGATGCCTTCAGTGCTTTCGCTAAACGCATGGTGGAGGAGTGCTGCGAAGTAGATGCCGAACAGGGTTGGTGCTAGTACACATCCTTGTTTTACTCCATTTTTTATGTCGAACTTTTCTGAGATGTTTCCATCGAACTGTATACATCCAGTCATGTCTTCATGGAAGGATTTTATCAGACTCAGCAGTTTTGGGGGGCATCCTATATTTCTGAGAACTGTGTAGAGTGCTGGTCTCCTTACAGTATCAAAAGCTTTTGTCAGGTCCACGAAGGCTATGAACAGTGGTCGATTTTGCTCTCTACATTTCTCTTGAAGTTGTCGTAGGGTAAAGATCATGTCTATGGTCGATCTTTCGGCTCTGAACCCACATTGAGGCTCTGGAAGTATCCTTTCTGAAAGTGTTTGGAGACGTTTTAGGATGACTCTTGCAAAGACTTTTCCTGTTACACTTAGTAAGGATATGCCTCTGTAGTTATTGCAGTCTCCTTTGTCGCCTTGGTTCTTGTAGAGAGTCACAATTTTTGCATTTCTCATATCATGAGGGACCTCGCCGTTTTTCCAATATTTGATTAGCAGTTGATGGAGATGTGGAAGAAGGGTGTCTATATTTTCTTTCAGAACTTCTGCTGGGATATTATCTTCTCCAGGTGACTTCCCGTTTCTCAAGTCTTGGATTGCCTCTGCAAGTTCTTCTATTGTGGGTTCCACATCAAGTTCGTACATTGCTGCGAGTGTTGGTACAGCCTCATCTAGTCCAGCGTTGACTGGTGATTCTTTTGAGTACAGCTTTGAATAGTGCTCAACCCATCTGTCTAGTTGATTCTTTTTGTCTGTGATTGATTCTCCACTTTCTGATTTGATTGGAGCACATTTGGAGACGGTGGGACCCAGTGCTACTTTCATCTTCTCGTACATTGTCCTTGGGTCTCCCATATCTGATGCTCTTTGGATATCCATGCATAGATTGGTCCAGTATTCATTTGCACATTTTCTTGCTTCTTGTTGGACTCTGGAGCGTGTATGTTTGACTCTATCATGGGTTTCCTGTGATGGTCTCTGCTTGTGATCTACCATAGCTTTTCGCTTTTCCTCAATCAGTGGGAGGAGTGTGATGGCATGTTCCTCAACCCAGTCGTGTTTGAATAGTGGTTTTGCACCATAGGAAGTGAGAGCACAGTTGTAGATGTTAGTCCTTAGAAGATTCCAGGTCTCGTCCATTGTTCCTTCTTCCAACTCTGACCCAATGCTAGTGTTGAATGTTTCCGTGAAGGCACACTTTCGTTCATTCAGCTTTGCTTTATTAATGTCTAACTTTGGTTTTGGTTTGTTACGAGTTTTGAAGATCTTCTTTGGTTGTGCTTCAATGTTTCCAATTACGAGGGCATGGTCTGTATCACAGTCTGCACTGTGGTAAGTCCTGGCCAGTTTTACTGCGTTGAGATGTTTCCTTCTTGTTAGTATGTGGTCCAGTTGATGCCAGTGGCCTGATCTTGGGTGCTTCCATGTTACCTTGTGGCAGTGCTTCACCTGGAAGTACGTGTTAGCTATGCATAGGTCGTTTTTGGTGCAGAATTCAAGAAGTCGTTGACCATTGTCGTTCATTTTCCCAATGCCATGATGACCTAAGCATGTGGGCCAAGCTTGGTGGTTGCAACCAACTCTTGCATTCAGATCGCCAATGATGATGAGTGGTTCACTTGGTGGTATGGAGTTGAAAACAGAGGACAGTTCATCATAAAATTTGTCTTTGTTCTCTGGAGTTGATGTTAGGGTTGGTGCATATACACAGATGATGTTCATTTGTCCTGATCTTGTTGACAATCTTAGTGACATTAATCTTTCTGTTTTTCCAATGGGTGTTGTTATGCATCTCAGGAGTCGGTTACTGATGGCAAAGCCAACTCCGTGGTGCCTGGGTTGGTTTGAGCTCAGGCCTTGCCAGTAGAAAGTGTAGTTTTCTTCTTTCAGGGAGCCGCAGTCTGCCAGTCTGGTCTCTTGTAAGGCAGTTATGTCAACTCTCAGTCTGTGTAGCTCCTTGTCTATGATGGCGGTCTTTCTCACATCAGTGTTTGTCAGGTTAGTTGAATCTAGGCCGGGGCACATGGTCCTGACATTCCATGCTCCGACCTTCAAATATCTTTCTTTTTTTGAGCGAGGTACACTCTTTTACATCTGCTTTTCGACTTTTGCTCTATCCTCATGTACCCGTTTGAGGCAGGCAGATGTGGCGGGTCAATACCTTACTGACTGGGGGCTGCCCAGTTTAAGGCGGGCGGTAGCTGACCAGTGTGACAGAAATATCACTCCCACCGTCAGAGATGGCCCTGGCGCTCTGACCTACGCCAATCTGTCAGAACTTATGACCGGTAACTGCCATCTCCCGTGTTTTTATCCATGCCAGTGTTAGTGACATGCATGGAGTGTCCTCTCCATGGGTCAGTGCTGTTGTAGCTTTGGTTGGGCAGAATGGGTGATGTACACTGATGTTGCCCTGAGTGCAGTGTCCTCCCTACGCTGCTCTATTAGCCTGGGCAGAAATATGGAATCAGTGCTGAGCCCATCTTGCACTAACCCCCTCTCCACTCCGCAGATTTAACCCAAAGGAAAGACAGAGCCAATACATATGGGAATCAGTGCTTAGCCCATCTTGCACTAACCCCCTCTCCACTCCGCAGATTTAACCCAAAGGAAAGACAGAGCCAATACATATGGGAATCAGTGCTTAGCCCATCTTGCACTAACCCCCTCTCCACTCCGCAGATTTAACCCAAAGGAAAGACAGAGCCAATACATATGGGAATCAGTGCTTAGCCCATCTTGCACTAACCCCCTCTCCACTCCGCAGATTTAACCCAAAGGAAAGACAGAGCCAATACATATGGGAATCATACGAAGCCGCAGGGGATGCCAGAAGGTGGTTTGGAACAGGCCTCACCATCAGCTGCCTTAGGGTCCCTCCCTCCGTATTTTGTAGGGTTTACTCCGCTAGCCTTTTGTTCTCCCGAACATCTGCAAGGCAACAGAGTTTTCTTTCTGGGTTGTCTCCCATAGCCTTTTGTTCTCCCGAACATCTGCAAGGCAACAGAATTTTCTTTCTGGGTTGTCTCCCATAGCCTTTTGTTCTCCCGAACATCTGCAAGGCAACAAAGTTTTCTTTCTGGGTTGTCTCCCATAGCCTTTAGCTCGCCAGAGCTGCACACAAGGCAGTGTGGACAGGAACAGGTTGTACCGTTACTGACATCCGGTAGCAGCTATGCTGACCTGACGGCAGTGTGTGTGTGCTCTTTATGCTAAGCCAACAGCTTGGAGAATCCATTTGACGTGCCCAGAAATGAGTATGCATTATACTCGTCGCTTCCGTTCCGCAAACCTCATGAATGAATGAATAAATGGATGAATGAATCAATGAATGAATAAATGAGTTAATTAATTAATTTAGTCGGTTTTCTGTAGCAAAGCGAAAACCTGCCAGTCGAATAGTGGGCTTACTATAGGGAGGGAGTTAAAGGAAACGGCCTAGAAAGGAGATAAAATGTAACTTACATGACTTTAATAAAATTTTGGAATGTCCTCAGAACTGATAGCAACATATAGCTACGTGACTACATTTTCTTGATATTATTCTGTGATGACGGCAATATTGCTGAATTAAAGAGTCAAAAACAATTTAATTTCCTCTCCACTTTTCTATTTTCAGGTTGTTTACTGCAATCAAGATTGCCAGAGACTTCATTGGCCCGCGCACAAAAAATTCTGTGCCCAACTGGCACGTAAGATTGCATTGAGTCTCTATGGTATATTTGTATGCCTCAATTTCTTGTTTTCCTGAAATTGCAGGTCAAAATTTCAGGCGTGTTATTTGGGAAGATAAAAACACAAGGGTGAATGGAGATAGAGATAGATGTGTGTCATCATTGTTCTGACATGCCAGACTGCCTGCAAAGCTGTGTCTAGAAAAACCAAAAAAGTAATGTAAATTATAATAAAACAGTGCCTGTTCTACTTGTCACAAATCCCAGACTGGGAGATGCAATAGTTTATGACAGGACGACAATCACGAACAAACAAGTTAACACTTAACAAAACAACCCATCAGACTCACACATTTATTAAACATAATTATACATATAATAGCGCAATTACATACATTATATTATTGAAATGCACTGCCGTACAACGGCCTTATTCTCACACACACTCTCCCTCGGATCCACAATCCGGTAGTTACTCCTAAAGGCACTTCGGCCTCAGCCTCTCCCCTCAGGGTCTTAATAGTACATTAATAATTTACTGGCACCGCAGTCTCTCAATATCCCCTTCCTATTGTCATACACCTTAGCACTCCCCTAGCACCTCCGCAGGGCAATAACACATTATTATTTCCATAGCCATCAACATGGCAACAACATAATATCAGTTCACTAGCCTATCAACATGGCAACAACATAGTATCTCATTCACTCTCATATCTACGTCCCTGTCCGTGGCCTGACTGCCACGACTTTATGTGCCTCTACTGTCCTGCACTGACAGCCTCACTTCTGGCCTATGTGTGGCCTCCGGCCCTATGCTGGCCTATCCCCTGTGCTCATCGAGGTGGCTCTGCGGCCCGTCCCCGACACCTACAAGAATAACATTACATTGGTATAATACCCTACCATTTCTATTCACTCCACCTCTCCTTACAACCCATGAAACGTACACACACTAGTTCACCTTTCACTCACCACACATCTTACGGTAACCCACCTCCATCGGAGTACACACTACTCACTCGCGCTACAAATCCATGAACTCACTTTCATCTATCGCTCATGGCGCACATTGCTATATCCAATATCAAGGACTTCCACATTCCTCACATATACTTATTCACATCATGGTAATAGACGAATATAATATAATACATCAATCATAATAATCAATCAACATTCTACATACCAGTCATAACTGGAAAGACTCTCACTAGTCTTCTCGACCGCTTCCTTTTATCTCTGCCCGATGGGCTATTATTCACAGATCCGCTCCCTAGGACCTTCTAACTTGCAGTGATAGTTATACAGCGCTTTCGCCTCCTTCAGACTTCCTCCCACTACTCACAACAGCACGCTTAACTTGCTGTCTACTGTGAGCCTTTCTTACTCTACACCCGCTCTGTAGCAATCCCCTTAATTGCACTCACTCCACTCGTGACATCATCCCCCACCCCAAAAAAATTAATGCAATTAATTTCAAATCGCATCAAGATGACTGTCAACGAGTGAGCGTGAGCAATACCTACACTAAAAAAAACTGACCTAGCAGTTCCCCTAGTATATAAAATACCGAAATCAGGGGAAAATATGGGGATCAATATGGTCTGAAATATGCATATATGTGTCACCTCATGAATAGCTAACTAAACACAATATCTAATACAGAATCAAAAACCATTCAACCTATCAACCATTCTTCATATCATATATTTTATAATGTCAATATTTTAAAGTCGACTCAATCACACAGATCCTGTCAATGTTCCTGTCCTCTGATGTATAAGCTCCTGAATTCTTCCCCTAGGCTCGACTAAGGTAGTCGGCGATATGATTGCTGGTTCCTGGAATTGGCTGAATAACGAAGGTATACGGCTGCAAAGCCAATGCCCATCTAGACAAGCGTGGGCTGGACGAACGATTCTTCGACAAAAATGTCAGTGGCTTGTGGTCTGTCTGGATACAAAATTCTCGTCCCATGAGATAACGTCCTAGTTTCTGGACGGACCAGACAATGGCAAGACACTCACGCTCTATCACAGAATACTTTCTTTCTCTCTGCAATAACTTCCTACTGACATAACATACAGGATGGAGACATTCGTTCTTCTCCTGTAGAAGACAAGCGCCGACACCAGAGTCCGACGCATCCGTTCTGAGGATAAAATTAGATCGAAAATCGGGTAGTATCAGAATGGGTGACGATGATAATGCTGTCACCAAATTATCAAATGATGTCTGACATTCAGACGTCCACTGGACCTTATCGGGTTGTCCCTTCTTAGTAAGGTCAGTAAGAGAAGATGACAAGGAGGAAAAATTTGGAATGAACTTTCTGTAATAATTTAAAATTCCCACTAAGCTTCTGACTTGTTTCTTTGTTTTTGGGATTTGCAACCCTACTAACTTGTCAATTTTTGTTACTTCGGGTCTCTGAACACCTCTACCCACGATATGTCCTAAGAATATTATCTCTGGACATGCCAAATCCATCTTTGCGGGTTTAGCAGTTAACCCAAAATGACGTAATCGTTGAAAAATTACTGTTAGTGTCTGAATATGATCAGACCATGTCGACGTATGGCATGCTATATCGTCAAAGAATGACACGACATTAGGTATGTCCTTCAACTTCAGTATGAGAATACAGATACTCTGGTCTCTCATGAAACCTCTGCAGCATATCAACGTGGAAAACCTTTACTGATCCATCAATGTGGATAGCGTAATCTACCTTCGAAACAACTTGCTCAATAACATAAGGGCCTTTCCATGTCATCAATAACTTATTATGGTCCGTAGGTAACAACAACAGAACCTTGTCTCCTGGCTTAAAAATTCTCAGTTTGGAACCTCTATCTTTATAGTCTTTTGCTCTTTTCGAAGCGATACCAGAAGCTTCTTCTGCTATAGTGCGCGCTGAAGATAGTCTTTCTCTTAAATCAACAAGGTCTATCGAAACCTTTTTAAACGGTTCCGAAACCGTGGGGATCTTTTGACGAGGAGCCTGGGGTGAACGACCCTTATGCGTCGTCTTTTGGCACGCACTGCACGTCTTACAATATGACCGCACCTCTCTGTATACTGACGGCCAATAAAAATCTTTTAGAACTCTCTCCTTGGTTCTAGCACTTCCCATATGACCCGCTAATGGGACATCATGGGCCAGACGCAATACTGTAGCAATTAACGACCGCGGCACGACGACCTGCTTTTGAACGGAAGCCACTGTGACGTACATACGGAACAGAATGCCTCCCTGGACAAAAAAAGAAGATGACCCGTTCTTATATCTCCTCGTTTTCTCGGTTCGCGCTTCCCCAAAACATGGGTTTAATGATGGGTCCTCTCTTTGTAATCTCGCCAAGCGCTCTGGCGTGATGTCTAGGTTGACCGCTGGCGTAGCCAAAGGTCTAATCTTGTCTTTGTCGGCTACCCGTCGGCGTGTTTCGACCGCGGCGCAAAAGTCAATACCTTTTGATTGCGACCATGCTTGCACGTTCTCATCGGAAGGGGAAACTACCCGTGATACATTCCCAATGATGAGCTGGGCGCCTGGAAAACAACCAACGACTGCTTCGACTTCCCCGCTAAGGAAAGGTGTATCTATCATTATTTTTGCCATGGGTAATTTCTCAATGGCCCCCGAAAATTGGATGCACGGGACAGTCTCACCTGTAAGCTGTGAATCCCGAATGCAGTCCCTATGCACTCCCACAACGGTAGATCCCGTATCTCGTAAAACCGAGACCGGTTCGTCCCCAACAAACCCCGGATACCCTAAGACCACCTCCTGTATGACATGAATTTATGACGGGGATCTTTCTCCCACAAGGTAAAACACCGGAAGATAATAACTTCTCACAACTGGGACACTTAGAATACTGTCCGCCTCCGTTGTCCGATGTAACACACGCAGCCGCATGATGAAATTTATTTGGGGAACATGGACTGGAGCTACTGTCCACGTTCGCCGCTATCCTACCTGCAGGGCAGTTCACGCTGATGTGATCTGCTCTTCCGCAGTTCCAACACTTCGCGGCCCTACACTCGCGCGAAAAGTGACCCACGCGTCCGCAAGTCCAACACTCCGCTCCCTGTGCTGCTCTAGGCCTGGGTCCCCGTGACCCCTCGCGACCGGAACTAGAGTCCCTATGCCGTCGGTTATCGGCAAAGGTTACAACTCGCCCCCGGCCATTACCGCGACCTAGCCCTCCTGCTCGGTCAAACTTACCGGATCCATATGCCGGTGATTGGTGATAGCCCCTACGCTGCCCCTGGGCTTGCCCACTATAGGCACCACGCTGACGCGACCTGTCCCTAAGTCCTGCCGGCGACCCCTCGACAACGGCGACGTACCCAGCATCTTGGACGTACGCCCTGGCGACTGGTTTGGACGGGTGCGCCGTACGGTATGCCTCCGCCAACTTAGACGCCTCCTGCACCGTCGCGGGTTCGTTCTCTTTCAGGAAAGCCACCAGATCTTTGTGGCACGACGCGTACAGCTGGTCACGGATCATTAAGTCTTTCAGTTTGGCAAAATCCGTGCCCACATGCGCCAAGTCTACCCAGTTCGCGAAATACTCCGTTAGTCTCGCGACGAAGGCAGCAAAGTCCTCCCTGGTGTCTGCACGTGCTCGCCTAAACTGCTCCCGGAAATATTCCTCGGTACGCGCAAATCGGCGAAGCAGCAAAGCCTTCAGCTTATCGTAATCTTGCACGTCTTCGCGCTGTAGCTCTTTAAAGTAAGTTAACGCTCGCCCCTGCAATAGCGATGCCAGGTAGGTGGCCCATAATGCCTTATTTTCCCCCCATTGCAATTGTGCGTTCAGTTCGAACCTGTAAAGGAAGGCGTCTATGTCGTCCTTCCGGTCGTCGAACGTAGGGAGCTTAATCCTAACACCACCTTTATTGTGTACCTGCCGCTCAGCCGTTTCCGCTGGCGTATTCTTCTTGAGTTCTAACTCCGCAATCTTTACTTGCGCCTCTATCTTCTTTAACCTTAACTCCCTCTCCTGTTCCTGAGTCTTAGCCTCTCTTTCTTGTTGCTGAGCCTTAGCCTCTCTCTCCTGCTCCCTATCCTTAGCACGCTCATCGCGCAAATCCGCCTGCTGTTCTTTAATCCAGCCGCGTAGCTCTTCTCCCTCCAGGCCAAGTTCCTTACCCAACTTCATTAGTTGTTGGAGTTCCGCCATTTCACAGATTTATGGTTATGGTATATATTAAAAAAAACGGCTAACCTGTCGGTATGATACTAACGACACGACCAGAGACCTGAGATCACACCAGATATAACAATACCCAGTTGTCTCAAATACAATTCAGAAATTTACCTTTACCAAACAATTAATTCTATATCTATAAAATGCATAGCACTATTAATTATAAAAGAAAATAGAAATGACAAGAATGAAGAAATACAGTAGAAGGACCACAAGTACGTCAAGGACAACGAACCAGACTAGGACAAAGCTTCTACAAAAAAAAAACTATAATGGAAAAAAATGCAACCTACTACGCCGATTATACTACACGGTACAAACAAGAACAGAGTCTGAAAAAAAAGAACGTATCTATAGATAGGTAGAAAGAGGGACAAGAGAATACGTCTTCCTGCGGAACAGAGAAGATATCGACGCTACAACTAAACAATATTACAGGTCCCTACAGAACTGTTCACTGTGATGAACGAAGTTCCAAAGTTTACCACACCTTTTTAAAAGGATAAACTAAGTTCAACACAGCAAACCCGCGCCACCGCCCGTATAACCTATAACGACAACAACAGCAAAACAGGGAAAAAGACAGATTAAAGGAACAGCCCACAATCCAGGGCACAAAAATTTTGACTTTCACTTAACTTTTGAAATTTTGAGTAAAACTCCTCCCTTTAATCGGAGCTCTGGCTGCTCGTCTCCTCAGGCTGCACGCACACACTCTGGAAAGTTTAAATACAAATTAATACCTATTCATAGCAATACATGCATCAATATACATTCATTATTATACATAAATCATATCATGAAATGTCCATTCATCCAACGAACAAGACAGCACAATTACCTACTAACTAACTACAACTAAATATTACGAAAATGGACGAGTCACAATGGACGAGCCCCCAATGTCACAACGGACGAGCCCCCAATGTCACAAATCCCAGACTGGGAGATGCAATAGTTTATGACAGGACGACAATCACGAACAAACAAGTTAACACTTAACAAAACAACCCATCAGACTCACACATTTATTAAACATAATTATACATATAATAGCGCAATTACATACATTATATTATTGAAATGCACTGCCGTACAACGGCCTTATTCTCACACACACTCTCCCTCGGATCCACAATCCGGTAGTTACTCCTAAAGGCACTTCGGCCTCAGCCTCTCCCCTCAGGGTCTTAATAGTACATTAATAATTTACTGGCACCGCAGTCTCTCAATATCCCCTTCCTATTGTCATACACCTTAGCACTCCCCTAGCACCTCCGCAGGGCAATAACACATTATTATTTCCATAGCCATCAACATGGCAACAACATAATATCAGTTCACTAGCCTATCAACATGGCAACAACATAGTATCTCATTCACTCTCATATCTACGTCCCTGTCCGTGGCCTGACTGCCACGACTTTATGTGCCTCTACTGTCCTGCACTGACAGCCTCACTTCTGGCCTATGTGTGGCCTCCGGCCCTATGCTGGCCTATCCCCTGTGCTCATCGAGGTGGCTCTGCGGCCCGTCCCCGACACCTACAAGAATAACATTACATTGGTATAATACCCTACCATTTCTATTCACTCCACCTCTCCTTACAACCCATGAAACGTACACACACTAGTTCACCTTTCACTCACCACACATCTTACGGTAACCCACCTCCATCGGAGTACACACTACTCACTCGCGCTACAAATCCATGAACTCACTTTCATCTATCGCTCATGGCGCACATTGCTATATCCAATATCAAGGACTTCCACATTCCTCACATATACTTATTCACATCATGGTAATAGACGAATATAATATAATACATCAATCATAATAATCAATCAACATTCTACATACCAGTCATAACTGGAAAGACTCTCACTAGTCTTCTCGACCGCTTCCTTTTATCTCTGCCCGATGGGCTATTATTCACAGATCCGCTCCCTAGGACCTTCTAACTTGCAGTGATAGTTATACAGCGCTTTCGCCTCCTTCAGACTTCCTCCCACTACTCACAACAGCACGCTTAACTTGCTGTCTACTGTGAGCCTTTCTTACTCTACACCCGCTCTGTAGCAATCCCCTTAATTGCACTCACTCCACTCGTGACACTACTTTGGGGCCATCCATAAAGTATGCTGTATGCTTGATTTTGACAATTCCCCCCCATTCATAATGTATGGCAGTTTCCACGGTAATTAGGTCAAAAGTCAGCCCCGAAATTCTAACTGGTGTTATGAAAAAAATGCAGGCCAAAATGCTCTCCTATGACTTCAGTTCGAATTGAAAGGCGATAAGGAAACAATAAAATCAATATCATGACTTTTATTACAGGAATAACATCAGTTATCAATACAAAATGCATTCAGATCGTGAGAAAAACGACCGATGAAAGTTCCCGACCGAAAATGCCCAATAAAATTAAGTGTTTTGACTGGAATTTATTTCCTTTTTTTAAATAAAACCTATTTAGTCATGCTGTCTAAGACTCCAACGTGTACATTTTCATCCTTTGTCTTATTTTGTCTTGTTTGTCGGCATGAAATGACGTTCTGAATGCGACCCAGTTTATGCTGGCCCGTCGGACGCTCTGTGCTAAAAATAGCACATACATCAAGCGTTGTTTTAAATCTCTCGAATGTTTTTTTTTTAATCAAAAATATATTCCATGCTCCCTTTCAAAGAAATACCACAATTTCAGTAGCTTTAGGGCATGATTGAATGCCTTTTTTCGCCCTTTCAAAATTCAGATCGTTAGGTGAAATCTCGTCTGCGACGCGATTCTGGCGATATGAAAACTACAAAATTTGACACAAAAAGAGACACCGTCTGAGAAGGAACATGTGCTTTCAAGAGGACATTCTTCTGTGAAAATACTTTCTTCAGGGATATTCTAAAGGTAAGAAATTTAATATATTGTGCCTTTGTCACTTTCCAAACTTTGTCGGACACTTTTCTAACGAACTGAATAAAGATTCAATTTCAAGAAAATCTGGGTTTTAGCTTCGAATTTCAGTCTGAAAACGGAAGCCTGGGTAGAAATGGAAGCATGGGCCCTTCGTATTTGCTTTCAAAGTGTGTTCACATAGCTCTTGATTAGAAAATCTGCATTTTTGGTGTAAATTCAGATCGTAGAAAAGAGTGACAGATTCAGATCTGGTCTCGATCAGATCGTTAGTTTGGTGACAGACGTCCCATTCAGAGCGTGAGGAGAGATCGCAGAGAATAATTCAGACCGTTAGGCTGAGTCGCCGATGCCCATGACGGATCGTTAGAAAAAGTGACGTTGGTTTAGAAACATCATATCGTTAGACTTAATGACCGATGCTTCTGACAGGTTTTCTTTGAATGTTAGAAAATGATGACAGACACTTCAGATTGTGAAAAATGATGACAGATTTTAAGCCTAATAGTACTTAGTATTTTAGTAATTAGATTTAGATAGATAAATCTAGACTATTATCTAGGACATAAACATTTAATTATAATCCAGATAATCTAGATCTAGATCTAGTTTCTAGATGTTCTGATCCCGAAATTCTTGATTAGAATTCACACAGATCCACACTAGACCTAGATCAGCAAACTGCATTATTTTCTAATGAATCTGAAGGGTAGATCTATCATCTTTTTAAATATAACTGCCTGAGAGTGAGAAAATTCACAACTTATTATGTGGGCCGACCTTTTTAGATTTAACCAGTGCTATATTTTATTTTTAAAAGGGACTTGCATTAAGTAGGGGTTACGTTGTCACTCAAGATAATGTGATTTCCAGTTCCTCATTGAGTCCTTGGGAAAGACTCATTGTGGGATTATGAATAGATAGATCTAGTAAGTTACAATTTTTCATAATATAATCTTATCTTATACACAAGCACAATGGCATTATGTGTTGCTCATGAATAATTTTACAGAGTTTTAGTGAAAAGTTTATAAAATTTTTTCTTTGCAGTCTTGAGATACAATGACCTCCACTAGCGCCCGTTGGTACCAGCAGTTGAAAGAAAAGGACCCTGCAAAGTATGCTGAATACCTTGACACGGCAAAGGAGAGAAACAAGAAACGGAGAGATAACTTGGTAGTGGAGTCTATTGTGACCACTTCTTAGTCTTAACTCTCCAGTGCCCAAATTTCCATCATCAAAGAAAATCCTAAATACCTGACCTCCAAGTATCGGGAAAAGGAATGATTAAATCTAAATATCTATAGACACAAAAAAGGGACTATTTTAATTTATAACCACATGTACTTTCACAAATGATTGTACACTGTATACTTTTTCTTTGCCTTCGCATTTGTAGATGTAAATATCTCACTGTTCTGTTAACGTTTATTGTACTTCATTGCTACTTTGACAAGTTCTTTTGACATGGGACATTAAAAATCTTTTTACTGTTCATTATTACACTACATGTATTACATTTCAGTTTTGAAAACAATAATAAACATGTTGAAGGATAGAAACTGAGAACACTTGTTTGTCTTTTATCAATTTATCACTGGTTGTGTCTGTTTTGTCAGAATGTGATGAAACTGTGAAGGAATAATTGAAGGAACACAAAGCCTACATGATGTGGGTATTAGCTAATACAAACCCAATTTATCTAGCTGCATATTTACCTTTTTTTATGTCAATCTAGGCACTTTAAAACAGCTAACTATCACTTTGAAATTTTAACCCTCAGCAAGGGGAGTAATCATGAAAAATTGGTTTTATTGCGTAACCAGGGACTTGGCTGACCCTAAAATTATCATAACTGAGTTTGTTTCAGAAAGACGAATCCAATCATATATTACATGTCCAGGTTTGATCTAGTGAAAAATTTGACTGAATATTAAAAAACAGGGAAGTTCTGAATAGTTATACTGTGGAAACTGCCGTATGCTGTTCTATGCTTGGCCCCAAACCCTCGCCCGTAAAATCAGACACTTTTTGCTGAATACCTTAGGAAGTCAACAACAGTTGTTTTTACAATTCTGAAATGATAATCGAAACAAAATGAAAGGAACTGGCCTTGTCAGGTGAACCACCTGAAAAAAAGTAATTTTTGACAGGAAATCCTGCATGTGGTTTTGTTGTTGTAAGATAAGACTCATTTTTTTATCCAGTGACATAGACTGTTTAAGACTCACATACAAGATACATATTTTACGTGCTGTCATCTATATCTGCCAATACACATGTGTAACCCACTGTGTCCCTTTGAATATTTCCACCAGAGGTGTACAAGAAGGAAGAAGAAAGAAAGAGAAAGGAAGAAGAGAGAGAGAGAAAAATGAAAGAAGAACAGGAGAAGCTGCTGGAGGAAGAAAAACAGAAGAAGGAAGAAACTGAAAAGGTCCAGGAGGAGGAGAAAGCTGATGAGGCAGAGAAGAAAAGTGAAGAAGGTAGAGTATCCAATGCTGTACTTCACATGATGCAGAGCTTGTTAGTGCCTTGCAAGAAACCTCTCACAAGGACTCTTTTTGTTTCTCATAAGTATCATCATCTTGGTCACTTAACAATTAAATCAAAGTATTTTGTTCTTACATGACATGGCTTTTGAAATTTGAAAACTGGTGGTTTTTTGGAGTAGCTGACATCTAATAGAAAGACTTACCTTCCTAAAACTGCTGTGGATATGTAAGATGTTTATGGTGCAAGGTGTCATCAGTGTTCAGTTGCCTACCTTTATACAAGGTGGTATAATTTATGTTCAAAATGTAGTACAGTAGACCTCAAGTATAACGGCCTCAGATTGAACGGAACCTTGGTTACAACGGCATAAATTAAAATCCCCATTTCATACACTCTTCTCATAAGGAAAAAAAATTTGTTTACAACGGCGGCACATAAAGCACACCTCTGTTACAACAGCATTTATTGTTGCGACGGCTGGGAATACATTGAGCAAAATTCTGCACTGCCGAGAGATCTATCAGGCAGAGAGGGAATGTGCGAGAGGTGGGGGTGAAAGTGTATGACCAATTTGCTAGTCCTTTGTGTGAACAGATGCGAGATTGTGTAAATATGGGAGGTAGGTTGGTGGGATTGCCACACACCGCGGAGGTGGGCGTTGACGCAAGATTAGTCACACGTGGTCAGTCCTTTATGTGAACGTATGACCAATCAGGTAAATAGGACCCACGAGGTTGGCACACATGTGTGTAAAAACTAAAAGTAAGGAAGTGGTCATTCTGCGTCTGCGCGCGCCAGGTGTGTAGATCTATGCCTGACCAAGACAGTGGTCACTTGCTACATTATCTTTCGAGCGAACGCATCACCATTCACTTTTTTTAGAAAGAGAAACTGCACTGTGATATAATGATGGCAACAAAGAAGAGAAACTGAAGATGCCTTTCTCTTGAAATTGAAGAGGTGGACAGTGGTGTAAAAAACACGGATCAAATCTGTAGAGACAATGCTTCCGG
Source organism: Onchidella celtica (assembly GCA_963931925.1). Lineage (NCBI taxonomy): Eukaryota > Metazoa > Mollusca > Gastropoda > Systellommatophora > Onchidiidae > Onchidella > Onchidella celtica. Next base: position 48,295,649 of record OZ007582.1, read on the forward strand.
GACAAGCCCTGTATATAAATTTATATGAGTGCTTTCCCTTTGGCCTTGCCTATAACGGCACCTCGCTTAGAACAGCATTTTTGCAGTGGTCCCGTGAATGCCGTTGTATCAGAGTTCCACTGTAGTGTAGTCCTGGCAGAAGTAAATGAACTACGCTTTTTCAAGATAACTTTGCTGCTAAGAAAATCTGTGTGTCCAAATTTGGCCAGGCCTTCTAATCTATTTTGTCTTAACTAAAAAGTACATGTATTTTGTCATTTAAAACAATGTTCACTTTTGTCTGTCTTGGGTAAGAGAGGTAAGGGATGCTGAGACAAACAGGCCAAATTGAACTTGTGGACTTGAATAAGAATGTGTCAAATTATGTAATTGGTAAATGCTGTGAATGTCAGAAGAACTGAATGCCAATTGAGTTCAGAAAACTAAAATGTTAAAGCAGCCTCTGTCCCTATGTTAAACCAAGGTCTTTCTATACATTAGGACGTGTCACTAGGATTCATGATTTCAGCAGCTGTCAATATGTACATGCACAAGGGATATCCAAGATCAATTATGTTGTACCCATAACTTGAAGAGATATTTATGGTGACTGTAAAGTTGCAGCAGATTAGCGGGGTTTGTAACCAGTTGTCTTGTAAGCAGCTAAATAGTTTTCATGCTGCATGCCTGGGCTGTGGGTATGGAGAAAGTGCCTAGCCCATGGTGCACTTTCCCCCTCTCGACAGTGTTGATTTGATCCATTGAAACAACAGGGTCGATACGCGTGGAATCAGCAGTGTTGCAGGAGGTGCATTCCTCCGTGTAGGCTGCCTTTAGGGCTTCTCCCTATTTTTAATAATTAATAATGAAATATATACATTTTTTTTTTTTTTTGTTGGAGATATGGGGGAGGTGGGTGATGTGGCTGAATTTTAATCTATTAATTTTTAGTTTCAATTTTGCCCGGGCAGCGGCCTGAACGGCCTACTCTTTACGATTTCCAACTGCTAAGGTTTCTTTAACGTGCTCAACGTGCATATGGGCCCTCCGGATTTTTCATCCTTATCCGAGAAGATTAGGTACTCGATCCTACCCCCCCAGTAGGATCAGGGAAATGAAAATATGAGAAAAATCCCAATATCCTACATGCCTGCACAGCCTGGGTTTCGAACCCACGACCCTTGGCACGAGAGGGCAATACACATACTGATATATCGATCCATTATTACTCTACATTAGTGTTTCTCAAGGTGGGGCACACGCAACAAGTGGTAGGACATTGCAGTATTTTGGTAGAGCCTGGGTCTTCAGAAGAGGATGTAGGGATTTTCCACAGAAATCTTAATTTCATTGTGTATTTTAACCTAACTGTATGGACAAACTGTTATTTCTTTATCTCGTGTTTGTGGCTTTCTTGTTTAGCTCAGATTAAAACTTCTTATGAAGGTATACATACAGAATATATACATTTTTTTTTTTAGTCTTTCTGTTACACCAACAGTACTTTTTTCTTTTTTTTCTGAAAATTGAAGTGGGGCGTGGGATTAAAAAGGTTGAGCAGACACGCATTTGATTCATTTCCAATTGCACCCAATCAGAGAAAGAAACAAATGTCTTTTTCTATAGGGGCAGGAGACAGCAAGACAAGTGACAGTGAAGGGAAGGAATCTACGCAAGAGATAGGGACTTGTGGGGGAGAAGGGGGGACAGCAAAGACTGAGGATGCAGAACAAAAGGCAGACGGGGAAGAAGTAAAGAGAGACTGTCCTATTGAAAGTTGATGTTAATGTCTTAGTTATTGTGACATGAATGCTTGAATTTATGGAAGACTGTCAATATTTTGTCTTTTGCTGATATTGTCAATTATCAGAAGAAGCACATGCTATCAGTCTTTTTTTATGGAAATAATTCATATACCTTGGTCAAAGAAACGAATACAGTTGTTTCAAAAACAAAACAAAAACAAAAAATCATGTGTTTGAGGTAAAATTTGTTGATTGACGAACACAAAATTTTTGGCCAGACAGCTGTGGTCTTTACACATCTTATATCTCAGGATTCTATAGTTTATTTTGTTATTTGAGAATTTGTGAGTGAAATAAGAAAATGACATGACTTACCCATATTGTTGAAGTTAATAATATAATAATAATGGATGGCATTTATATAGCGCATATCCATTTAAAATGATCTATGCGCTTGATGTTTCTAGTTGTCCAACATTGTGGAAATAATTCACAGTTTTTAGCCTGGCTATGACAGTAAAAAGCCAACTCACCTTTCACAAATAATGACATCATCTTCAATACAGGATAAAATTATGTTTGCATTAAGTGAACAATAATTGTTAAATCTAAAGTCCAATTAATTTCCAATCTGGATATGTTAGAAATACAGTGAACACATGATGTGTTTCACATAATTCAAGTGGTTAAAGAGATGACTTGGAGGTCATATCAGTGCTGGTACAGCTGATTATCTTTCACTGCCTGAGCATGAATTGAAGGAGGCATGATTGAGATGTGTGTACATGAAATGTGTGATGTTTCTGGTGTTATCAAGATCTTTTGTCTAGTATTGATGTTAATGTCCTTGCTATTGATTTGATCATAAAGTCTGTGAAATGTGTACATTTTCAATTTTTTTCATGTCATAATTCTTGAAATTTTTGTCAATGTTGTAGTACCCATAGACGTATTTTTTTTCTGGGAAGCAACAATATTTACTCCCCAAGCATAATCTACCAAGATTTGATGACAGAACTTAATGAAACAGTTTTTAATTGTGTCCTATGCCACCTTACACAGTTGGAAAAGGTAGGAAGTCCTGAATGGATTCATTTGCATATCTTTTGAAGTGGACTTTTTGACCACTGCAAATTTTAGATTAAAACATTCATTTATTAATTTAGCACATGACGAGATGTTTACTACTAAATCAACCCTGATCTTTTATGAAAGACATTGTCAGTATAATTTGACTTCTTTCTCGTAGCACTTTGGGAAATGAAAGAGAAGTGATGAAGGGGGGGGGGGGGGGGGGGGCACTTTCTCTTTTTTTTTTTTTCTCTGTGGTATGCAGCCATTTTGACTGGTCGTAGGTATTGGTGCCAGTTGTGATTTTTCTGAGACTCAGTTGTAACCGAGATGTTATGTAAAAAAGCTGTGATACAATTTTTTTTTTTCTCCTTTCAGAAAATTTTTGGAAAAGTTTGAATGTAGGTGGTGAACATGTTAAATGGATGGTATGAAAACTGAGTAGCTAGTCAGGGAAATGGCTGGATGGGGAATGGGGGGATATAAGTGACAATAACAAAGTCCTCACTTACTGCCTTTGATCATCAACATTGACAATTTATGAATAGGTGCTGTTGTGATATCTAAAGCTCTTGTGGAAAGTAGTGGTAATGTTATACCATGCATCTTAGTCAACTTTGAAAACTTAATGCTTCAAGAGTTGTTTGTGTGGAGGACATGGTGACTGATTGCATGAAATTGTATATTTATGTTTTGCCAATTAATCTAAGAACTTCTGAAAGGAATTTTATTTCAGGTGTTGACTGGGGGGAAGTACATTTTTTTTTTTATTTATTGCAATTACTTCGTTAGGGCTTTTTTTTTTTTTAATCTGCCTGTCAAACTGTCTCTGTCTCAGTTCAGTGAACTAAAAAAGACAGTTCTATACATGTGGCTAAAAAAACATAATCTTGGTGCTCTGAGTACACCTGCATTCATAGAGATATGTGATGATATGATGTAAACTGTTTAAAATGGACACATTTGAAAGAAGTAATATGCAGCAGATTGGATAAATTCAATATTTGTAGTAATCTCTTTCAGCTTGATGAAGAAGGTCCTACTAACCAGAAACTCTCTTAGTTTTGTTTAGAATTTTACTATATAGTTTTTTGTTTCGTTATAAACAAAATTAGGGTTTTGCAAGTCAATATGTTTTTTTTCTTGCTGTTGTCCTCATTATATCTTCCATATTGTTAATTTCTTTGTTGTTTTTTTTTATTAAGTTATTACACATTTTCTTTTCATTTTTTGTAAGATCTGAGAATAAAATGATCAGACCATTATGAAATCGATTGTTTTTTTTTTCCCACGACGTTTGCGTGAATTTCAAGTGTGTGACTAAATGTATGAGAGTAAGTAGTGAAACTCATGTCGAGAGTCCCAAGAGAATGACAAAACCTGTAAACCTGTAGTTTCCACCAAAATTTATAAAAATTTTAAAATATTGTCGAGTATTTTCCATATTGTTGTATATGCATTTTTGCCTCTTCAGGAAAATGAGGATTGAAAGTTTGACAAATTGTGTAAATTCAATGTTTTTTTTGGCGTACAACATTATGTCAAAATCACATAATCTATCTCGAAAAGTTTTTAACCGATTTGAATGATACTTACACATAATGATATTAGAAGTGAGAGAATCACTTGCACGACAAAACCTCAAAATCGGCAAAATATCACATGCAACAATCTGGCAAATACCCACTGATATAAAATTTGCAATGGAGGAATGAAATTATGGGTACATTATGGGTGTTATGCTCAGAACTGCAAGAGTCAAATTTCACCCACTGAAGCCCTTTTTAGGTTGAATGTATTATAGTTATGCTATTTGAGATGGGCTTTTGCTTGTCTTTGTTAGGGCTTTTGCTTGTCTTTGTTAATATTTAAAATTCCTAACTCTAAGAAGATCACTGTGCAGTTAAAAGGCAGTGGCTGGAAGAAGGCTAGTGATAATAGTTGAATGAGCAATGGAATCCTAGTATGGACCTGCCTGGTCAGGGCTGGCTGAGTGACAGAAAATTAATATCTCCAGTTAGAACATCATCATCTCATTATAAAAGGAGTAAGGCCTCTGATGTAATCTAGAAGGTCTTTTAACTGTGAGCTTTAAATTCTACAAAATATATCGTATAGAAAGGAAAAGGTGTACCTGGGCATGTTTTATATTAAAATAATCTTAATGTTCGTTATATTTTCTATACTTTCATTGATTCTGAGCCACAACTGAATTGAACAGAAGAAAGTGTTCTGACATTTTGGGGCTAGGGGGAAGATGCATTTACTTACAGTCGAATTAAAAAAGTATGGCACGAAATTTTGTTCAGCACCTTAATTCACACATTGGTGATCGAAACCCAAGTGACAGTTGGGCCAACTAGTATGATTAATAAAAGTAATAATAAATGTCTTTACATGACACCCTACTCAACAGCTCCCCCCCCCCCCTCCCGCAGGTGTCAAGGCACTTCACGTATATATAATATTATCATTTCTTCTTCTTCTTCTTCTTCTCATGGAGTTGATTCGTCTATTTACTCAGACGATTCCTCAACTGCACCATGTGCGACTCGACGCCACTGCTCTGAGGCTAAAACAGGCTAAAACAGCATATATATTAAGACCATTTAAATTATATCGTTGTGTAAATTCTTTTGTTATATACATATCTCTGGTTAAAAATATCTCTTGGCACCAAGATTGTGCACAAAAATAGACCCGCACTTTAAATACAATGGTAGCTGCAACGGATAATTATGTTCTTCAATTCATTGCCAAAAGCCGTTGCAGACGATAGTTTTTGGACTTCTGCCGGGAGGTTGTTCCACATCCTGATGACACTAGGGTAAAAAGAGTAAAGATGGCTGTTAATCCGTGAGCTTGGGATGTTATATTTTATGTTATTCTTTCTGTTGCCTCTGGTGTTAATGGTGAGGTGGTTCAATGGGATATTGGTATTTCCTTCCCTGCCCTTGTAAAATAGTTTTACTTTGTTTTTTGCTCTTCTTTCTTCTAGTGGTGTCCACTCGAGGTCTCTCATCATTTTATTGACACTACTACTTCTAGCATACTCATTTGTCACAAAGCGAGCAGCTCTCCTCTGGACCCTTTCCAGTTGTTCTATATTTATTCGACAGTGGGGGTCCCAGACACTGCAGCCATACTCTAGGGAGGGCCTCACGAAGGTGTTATAGCATTTTTCTTTTACTTTCCTATCACAGTTAGAGATGTTCCTTTTCAGAAATGCTAGTATACTGTTTGCTTTGTTACATGTGCTATTAATATGTTGGTTCCATGTAAGTTTTCTGTCCAATGTAACTCCTAAATATTTAGCCTCATCTGTTTCACTCAATTTCTCGCCATGTATAAAGTAGTCTGAGGTGATGTTGTGATGTTTATTTGAAATTCTCAGGACTTGGCATTTATTGGGGTGGAATTCCATACGCCAGTCCCTCTCCCATTCTTGTAGGCTGTCCAAATCTTTCTGTAAAATTTCCGTATCTTCTTTTGAATTTATTGTTCTATAGAGGAGGCTATCATCGGCAAACAGTCGTAATTTAGTGCCTGGAGAGATCTTACTTGGCATATCGTTAATATAAACTAAAAATAGCAAGGGGCCCATTACAGTACCCTGAGGTACTCCCGAGAGAACAGGTGCAGGATTGGATGACTTTCCGTCAACGACTACTATTTGTGTTCTGTTTTCTAAAAAAGACTTAATCCACTTCAAAGTACTGTTTCTAACTCCATAATGGTTTAGTTTAGTCAAAAGACTGGCATGGTGCACTTTATCGAAGGCCTTACTGAAATCTAGTAAAATGGTGTCCGTCTGTCTGGTATTATTCAAGTTATTAACGAAATCGTTGCAAGTTGTGATCAGCTGGGACTCACACGACCTGTATTTTCTAAAACCATGCTGTACATGTGTTAAAACTGAGTGTCTATCGAGATGCTTCATGATGCTGGTGTGCAAGATATGCTCTAAAAGCTTACAAGATATTGATGTCAGGTAGACTGGTCTATAATTTTCAGGACTAGCCCTATTTCCTTTCTTAAAAATGGGTACAACATTTGCTTTTTTCCAGTCTTCCGGTATTTTTCCTTGTTCAATTGAAGCTCTAAACAACAAAGTGTAAACGGGGCCAATTTCCTTGGCACAAAGTTTCAGTAATTTGGCGGTAATTCCATCAGGCCCTGCAGCTTTATTTACATTAAGGTTTTCCAAAAGTTTCATTACTCCATTTTCTGTAACACATATTTCATCCATATCCGGCAGTTTGGCACCACTCAGCTCTCCCGAGTAGACACCCCCTGGGTCAGAAAAGACCTTACAAAATTGAGTATTTAAAATATTGGCTCTTTTTTGGGCATCTTGCTGTGGGTGTCCTCTCTCATCGTTCAGTGCGGCTACTCCTAAGTTTTCTTTATTTTTACTTTTCACATATCTCCATAGTTTTTTGCTGTTATCACTTGTATCACTTATCATCTCATGGACATAATTATTATGAGCTTTCCGGCATTCTTTCTGGGTCAATCTTTTGATTTCTAGATATTTTTTTTTTACTCGTTCGGAGTTGCACTGTTTCATTTTTTTGAACCATTTATATTTTTTCCGGACTAATCGTTTCGTTAAAGTATTTATCCAGGGTTGATGAATTTTTGTGGATGACATTTTTGTTGTAACATTTTCCATGATCGTATTCAGATTTAACTTGATACAGTCCCAAAGTTTGTTTACGTCCGTTTTTGAAGAGTGGTATTTCATGAAAAAACTGCCAAAAGTTGCTGCCTCTCTTTTCAGTATATTTTCGTCTGTCTGATTCCATAGGTAAATCTGTCGCCTAATAGGTCTTTTTTTAAAGGGTTTCAGTTCTGAGTCGATTTGAACTATGTCATGGTCCCCTAGGCCAGGGAGAATTTTGAGCTCTCTTGTAAGGTTAGGGAAATTAGTAAAAAATAGGTCTAACAGTGCATCTCCTCGAGTGGTTTCTTTTACTGCTTGCTCTAGGCCTATATCCGCAATGCTATCTAAAAATAAGTCATTTATTTCTTTTAAATTTTGGCAACTCTTCACGTTACCTTCTTCCCAGTTTATGTCAGGTAAATTGAAGTCTCCTCCTATCCAGATGGTAGCCTTTTTGTTCTTTTGGTAGGCACTGAGAAGTTCATCACAGATGTTCTTACTAGTTTCCAGGTCACTACTAGGGGGTCGATAGACTGCACCCACAACGAGAGGAGGTTTACACACAAAAAATACAAATACAATATACATTAAAAATGTTTGTCTGGTTTGTGCAACCATTTTTATCAAATAAAGCTAAGACATCTAGAGAGTAAACAGGTACTGATCTTGAGATTTTACTTAAATAATTATTCGCAGTATGTCTCATGCTCAATTGGCGTGCTGTTTCTGACAGCTCAAGGCTCTGTGTGGAGAGAATAAACAAAAGAAATCCACTTACATATGCATACACACACACAACTGCACTGTCGGATAGACACACACACACACACACACCATTTATTAGACATGGCACACAAATTTAACATTCAGAATAAGTTTTAGATGAGTTTTTAAACTATTTTTAACCTTGACGATGGCTCCCAGCTTCAGATCCTGTTGCCAAGGGACACCAAATGCTTGGGATCGACCTTTCTACTTCCTGTCAGGGAAGTGAGCTAACATGCAGTCAAAGTTAGGGAAATATCATACTAAGCCCGGTCAGACACGTCTTGCACCTGGAGGGTTGGTGTCTTAGAGTAACTACAGCTCTCTTTTCAAATTTTGGTATCACAGAAACATGGCTGAAGTCAAGAATTGCGTATAAAAAATTACAAAATGAGGTTAAAAAAAAACAACAGAAAAAACCAAGATTTTTTTTTCCAATCAGGAACATATACATTTAAAAATTCACAATTTCGCTATACATTAAATTTAAACTAACCATTGTCAGTGATTAGCACACAGATCACACAAAAAAAAATCCTCTCATTCAGGCAATCTCAAAGTGCCCCTTAGCCCAATTGGCTTTATTCACCTTTTGAACCGCAAATGAGTGGAAGGGCAATTGTGTGTGCTTGAATTTGTTTGTGTATTACAAAGAAATACAAACAAAAGCGCGAAAAATCCCAAGATCTTCTTAAAAAATGCCAAGATCCCAAGGTAATACCGAAATCCCAAGGACAGGCAACACTGCAAAACTTTGTATACCGTGCGGAAGGGGGGGGGGGGGTATAAAGGTGAAAATCACGTTTTGTGACAGTGAATCGTTTTGCCCCGTGAGGTCTTCTCTTAGTAGGGAACTGCTATTCTCTCTACTAGCCGACCCGGGCAAGATAAATCTTGCAGATTCTTTGTAGGAAGCTCAGCCGTGTATCTAGATCTAGGCTGTATTATTTGGATTCGATGAAATGACTGATGGTACTCACGCAGAAATACACAGATATCATTACCTTGATTTTCGACCACCACTGTGGACTTTCCGATCATGCTTTTTGATTCTACTCAACGAAAATGCTTCTCTGTTTTTGCTCCTCAAAAATTTTAATATAAATAACAGCAAAGACTGGTTTTTGTTCAAAATGAATATGTCCACGTAACTCTTCGTCAAAAATTGATGCAATACACCAAGTTTCATAATTTTTGATGGCGTAGTCGTGAAGTTTTAGCTGCTTACAGGTTCACCCTCTAGCTCAATTATAGTAAGATATTCTAGCACTTAAATCTTATTTACACATGCCGCTATGATTGTAATGCATTTTAAAAGTGTTTATAAAAATGACTAAAAAAATGGTCAGAAAATGACATAAAATGTTAAAAAAATATGTATTCATTTGTTTATTTATTTATATGGGGAGGACAGGGGTGATGTGGGTAGGCTTCGCCCCAGCAAACGAATACTCAAGCCAGTAAGGGACACCGCTTGATAGTTCAGCTGTGATCGGGGAGACTGGTGGCCGAGCGGTCAAGCCAACTGTTCTCTTCTTCCTTTGTGCCGCAGTAGAGGTCTCGGGTTCAACCCTCACCTTGGTCTTCTTTACCCACGCTTTTCTCCATTCTCAGGACATGACTGGACACATCATACACTTGTAGTCGTCTCAGCTCTTCTCTGAATTATTTTCTTAGTGCACCGTCTCCCCCAAGCTTCTGCTGACCTTTATTGAAAACATAGCCAGTGTCACGACTGAAAATAAACGAAATTAAAATCAAATTTAAGGATTCAATTGGATTGGGATCCCTTTGTACATTTCCGGTGCTCTGTATGTGGTTCTGTTCCACACTTGTGTGGAACTTTCTACTTGCCATCGGTGAATCATACCGAGAGGCCAAACTCTGACAACACAGCCTGGTTTTGGTACATCAAAACATTCTCTCGCTTGATATTCAGTTTTGTTTTGTTTTTTGTTTAAAGCATGAAGTTTTGACAGACAGTTAGAACAATCTGGAGATACATATTAATGAGGATTGATTCTTGAGCAACTCTGGGTGTAATACTTTCGTTGTGTGTGTTCTCCCCTTTTTTAAATGCACTTTCTTTATCAAAAACATATTATTTTGTTGGATTCGTATAGGAAAAGGGATCAAACCTCTGTAGGGAGGAATTTGCAGTTTGGTATTAGAGGAGACGCAGAGTACCAAGACGAACTATTCCTTTTCCCACCACATGTCCAGAAATTGAGCGCGTATAAATATATCGACTGCTACTCTTTTCCGTCCAATTATGAATAAGTGTGAAGCGAAAAGTTGCATGTCATTTCATTTTTAAGTTTTCAAAATATTGGCGAGACAGAAACATAGTGAAGAGTACGAGTACTCATTTCACATCGTTTGAGCTGACCAAATCAGTTAAGAATTGATGATACCAGTGATGAAATTCATAGTGTCATCAACCACTCTGCGACAACAAGCAGTCTCTCAGATACTACATGTATTACTTTGATGATGTTTTATTTTTTTTTAGTATTTATCGGAAAGAATCAATTTACTACTATAGTTAAGAAACTATAAAGATATGAGATGAGACGACTATATGGGTTGAACAAAGCATTTTGATCATGTGTGTAGCATCTGCAAGCTATCCCTTGCCCTCCCCCGTTTTCTTGTTACACTGGTGAGCATGTGTTCATTTCTTCTTTCATTTTATTGTTGTACTCCGTGACCTGACCTTCTTTTCTAGTGAGTAGTTTTTTTCCTCGCTCGCTTGTTGTCAGGTGTTTTGACTCGTTCAGTAAATATTAGTATGTTCCCGAACATTCGATAACACTGTGGATAAGGATGTTTACGCCAGATTTGGCCTTGAGTGATGTAACCTGATGACGTATTGATGCGTGATTGGTTAGTTTGTGCGAGGGCAAAGGTAACGTTTATTTCGGGAACTTTCTGTAGGAATGTTTATATATATAGACCTGTGTGAGTGGTTGGTGGGGTGAGTAAGTGAGTTTCCTTTCGTGTGGCGTAGATATTTAGTTTCGCTGGTGTCTTCCTAGTAATTTATTGTTCACTATACAGTTATTAAACTTTAGTATTATTTAATCTATCGTCGGATCTCGTGTTTATTTATTTTACAGCTGTAATAGTTTCGTTTTCTAAAGGGTTGTAGTTAGATCAACTAACTCCCCCCTACTATAACGTGCTAGAACAACCTCAGCTGTTACATATTGGGGGCTCGTCCGGGATCCGACCATATTCGAGCGGACCAGATCAAAATTACTAGATTTATTTACATAGTTTATTGTAGAATATCATCGACAAGCTATCTACAACATGTCAGAGGCTATTGGAAGGCTTTGCCAGGAAGCAGACGCCTTGGAGCTCACAGGGCAGGAGAGACGGGACTACCTCCGTGAAGGCCTAGAAAGAGAAAGACAGCTGGAGGCTGAACGACAGGCTCGGGAGAAGGAGGCTGAACGACAGGAGAAGGAGGCTGAACGACAGGAGAAGGAGGCTGAACGACAGGAGAAGGAGGCTGAACGACAGCTGGAAAGGGAAAAGATGAACCACGAGTTGGAGATAGAGAGGATGCGCCAGCAACGTGGAGGCAACGACTCAGCGCAGAAGACCGACGACCACGCCAGTTCTAAGAGACCCAAGCTACCTGCATTTCAAGACAAGAAGGACGATCTGGATAGCTGGTTGCTGCGGTTTGAGAGGTTTGCCGAGACAGCTGAATGGCCCAGATCCACCTGGACGACATCACTGTCTGCCCTGCTGACCGGGAGAGCTTTGGAGTGCTTCTGCAGACTACCGATCGACGAAGCCAAGGACTACGACAAGGTCAAGGAAGCGTTGCAGAAGAGGTACAACCTGTCAGAGGACGGATACAGACTCATGTTCAGACAAGGTAAGCCTGAAGATGGAGAAGATGTTGGAATGTTTTTGACCAGGATCAAGACCTATTTAGAGAGGTGGATAAAGCTGTCGAAGACGGAGGAGACCTACGAAGGAGTGAGAGATCTGTTCGTCAGAGAGCAATTCATGGATGCCTGCCCACCAGACCTTGCAACCCATGTGAGGGAGAGGAAACCGAAGACGCTACAGGACATCGCAGATTCAGCGGAGGCGTACCTGGTAGCGAGGAACCGGACGCTCAGCGGGAGCGCCAGACTGCAGAGCCGGCCAGTGCGACAGAGGCCCAACGGAGACAGAAGCCCACAGGTCTGCCATAGGTGCCAGAGGCCGGGACACAAGGCGACGGAGTGTCGTGCAAAGTTAAACGACAAAGGTGAGTTGAAATGTTACCTTTGTGGAAAGCCAGGCCACGTTCGGAGGATGTGTCCAGCCCAGAAGGATATGGGACGAGGCAAGCCGAACAAGGCGGCGGCGGCCGTAGTTATAGCGGCGGACGAGTCGTCAAGACAGGATGCGACGACGGCTGACACCAGCATCAACGTTCAAGCGGTAATGAAGGACGGGAAGCTACAGTTAGCGGTGCCTGTTACGTGCGGAGGATGCAGTGACGGAAGGACCGTGGAAAAGCTGAAGTTACCAGTGATGAAGGGCTTGATTGGAGATCGAGCGGTAGATGTCCTAAGAGATACCGGCTGTGAAGGTGTAGTGGTGCGGCGAGCACTGGTGGACGACGGACAGCTCACCGGTGGGAAGAAACTTATAGCGAGGATCGATAACTCCTTGCTAGCGGCGGAGGAAGCCATTATCGACGTGAGAACGCCTTACCTGACGGGCAGAGTGACGGCACTGTGTCTCCCGGAGACCATCTGCGACCTAGTAGTCGGGAACGTGGACGGAGCGAAGGATCCGTACGACCCTGATACTGAGGTGATGGTAGGAGCGGTGACCACGAGGGCCCAGGACAAGAGGAAGGACCGGTCTACGTCGCTGAAGGTGCCGAGGGCAGAACGGCACGCGGGAGTGGATAGAGAGGAACTTATCCGACTCCAAGAAGAAGACGAAGTCATTAGGAAGTTAGAGCAGAAGAAGATCCCAACTAATAGAGGCAATAAATCTGTTCATTTTGAGAAACATGGAGGAGTACTGTACCGGATCTACAAGGACCTGAGACAGGCGACGGTTATAAGGCAAGTGGTACTACCCGAGAAACTGAGAGAGTATGTACTGAGTGTAGCCCACGACTCGATCGTCGGAGGACACCTCGGCGTGAAGAAAACCAAAGACAAAGTTATGAGCAATTTTTATTGGCCTGGAATTGAAGGTGACGTCGCGAGATACTGCCGCTCATGCGACATATGCCAGAGGACGGTGAACAAAGGAGCGACCCCAAAGGTGCACCTGCAGAGTATGCCAGTAGTGGACGTACCATTTAGGAGAGTGGCCGTGGACTTAGTAGGACCTATCGACCCCCCAAGTGAAGGTGGACATCGGTATATCCTGGTATACATAGACTACTCTACTCGCCACCCTGAAGCCACACCCTTGAAGAAGATCGACGCAGAAACGGTAGCAGAAGCCTTAGTGAACATCTACAGCCGTTTGGGTGTGCCCGAAGAGATCTTGTCCGACCAAGGGACCCAGTTTATGTCAGATGTCATGAAGGAAACGAATAGACTACTGGGAATTCGACAGTCGACCACTACAGTCTACCACCCTATGTGCAACGGGTTGGTGGAGCGATTCAACGGCACGCTGAAGAAAACATTGAGACGACTGTGCGCAGAGCAACCCAAGCAGTGGCACAGATACATCAACCCGCTGCTCTTCGCATATCGTGAAGTTCCCCAAGAGTCGACCAAGTTTGCCCCATTCGAGTTGCTGTATGGGAGAACTGTGAGAGGACCAATGCACATCTTACGACAACTATGGACCAAGGACGTAGAGGAGCCGGAAACGAAGACCAGTTACCAGTACGTCATGGAACTACGTGAGAGGCTGGAGGACACATGGAAGTTAGCGACGGAAGAACTCTCCAAGGCTCAAGGTAGACAGAAGACCTACTACGACCGGAAGGCGCGAGAGAGGAAGTTCCGCCCCGGAGATGAAGTGTTGGTGCTACTGCCGACGAACACTAACAAGCTCCTAGTCCAATGGAAGGGACCATATAAGGTAGTCTCAGTTGTCGGTGTTAACGACTATAGAGTCAAGATGGGTGCAAAAGAAAAGACCTTGCACGCCAACCTCCTCAAGAGATACATTCCAAGGACGTCAAAAGCAGCAGCAGTGGCAATGGAACCGAGACCTGTTGTGACAGAGATGTGTGGGATGGACAACAGTAGGAGAGATACCATGCCTGAACATGTCAACGCCATAAAGGACGGCGGCGGTGATAGTGCTGAGACTGTACTGGCAGAGGACGACCTGATAGACAAGAGTCAACCCGTGGAGTCAGCTAGCATGACAATCATCGAGGACTGCGACCTGGAAGGCGACAACAGTGGAACGACGGAGGACCTTGCCGACCTAGGAAGCTGGGACCAGAATGAAGGCTACAGAGATGTCCAGTATGGAACGCAACTGACATCGGAACAACGTCAAGAACTCTGCGATGTGGTGAAGAATTACCAGCACGTCTTCACCAATCTCCCTGGATGCTGTCAGTTGGGTGAACATCGCATCGACCTGACGACAGAAGTACCAGTTCGTCAACGACCATACCCGGTGCCCTACGCTATGCGCGACTCATTGAAGGAGGAGCTTAGCACCATGGAACGGCTGGGCATCATTCGAAGGAGCTCATCAGCTTATGCTTCACCTGTTGTTGTCGTCAAGAAGAAGGACGGATCCAACCGAGTCTGCATCGACTACAGGAGGTTGAACAAGATCACAGTATTTGACCCTCATCCGACAGCAGCGCCATCGGAAGTGTTTCAGAGTCTCTCGAGAGGAAAATTATTCTCTCAGATTGACCTGAGCAAGGGATACTGGCAAGTGAAAGTTCGAGAGCAAGACATTCCCAAGACGGCGTTCGTCACCATGGGCGAACACTATGAATTCATTCGGATGCCTTTTGGGATGATGAACTCAGGAGCCACACTGAACAGGATCGTAAAGCCATTGATCCGTGGAATGAACAATGTGACAGCATATGTGGACGACCTGCTGATTCATACAGAGACATTCGACGAGCATGTGAAGACTCTCAAGGACTTACTGCAGAGGATGGACCAAGCTGGATTAACTGCAAGACCATCGAAGTGTCTGATTGGAACGTCTGAAGTAGACTTTGTTGGACACTTAGTGGGAGAAGGTATGATTGGCCTGTTAGAAGAGAATGTATGTAAGGTACGAGACGCACCCAGACCCACCACTAAGAAGGAAGTGAAAGCATTCTTAGGATTAGTGGGATATTACCATGAATTTATTCCTAACTTTTCAGCGATTGCATCACCACTGTCTGATTTACTTAGAAAGGGTCAGCCCAATATAGTTCAGTGGGACGAAACGCAGGAGAAAGCGTACACCTCTTTGAAGAATGTCATTATCTCCAAACCCGTGTTATGTTTGCCAGATTTTTCCAAAGAGTTTGTCTTAGCAACTGATGCATCAGATCGCGGATTAGGCGCTAGTCTTATGCAGGAACACGAGGGAAAGTTGTACCCCGTGGCATATGCTAGTCGTAAGCTATTGCCTCGTGAGACAAAATATTCGGTCTCAGAGCGCGAATGTTTAGCTATTGTTTGGGCTGTAAAAAAGTTTACTTTGTATTTGTATGGAAAGGAGTTTGTGCTCCAAACTGACCATCGGTCATTAGAGTTTTTGAACTCTGCCAAGTTTGACAGTCCAAAGTTATTACGATGGAGTTTATTTTTACAGTCTTATCGATTCAGGATTCACTACGTAAAAGGCAGAGAAAATGTCTGTGCCGATTTCCTGAGCAGGGTATTTTAAAGTAGTACACTATCAGTGAAATGCATTGTAACCCATACTTTTGCCTACTAGATGAATTGCTAGGACGGCAGTATTGTACTGTAATTGGGGACATAGTTCATCTGTGACTGAATATTGAATTGGTAGCTGATAGATAGTCATGATGTGTTAGTCACATTTTGATTTTATTCTATGTCATATTAGTTACCAATGGAACTTGGTGTAATTTTTGGAAAATGTAACCCAAATGGGGACTGCGAGCAAGCAGTATTTGTGTTATGTTGCAATGTTGTAACTTGTTTTGACCTAATATGATGAAGAAAGACCCTAACCAGTGGTCGGTATGTATTGGTATTTTTGCCATTGTACGTATGAGTTATACATTTTGGAGATAGCCATGTTATGTACAACAAGTTATATGCTATGATTCGTGCACGAAGCATTATGTAAACGATGGGCCATCGTTTCACCATATATGATTTGTAATAATATCATTGACCATTGTTTCACCACAGTGGTGGCGTTGTGTTATTTTGACTAGTAGGCCTACTGTTAACTATTGGTTTGTCACAATGACGGTATTGTATTAGTTATGGTATTAGTGATGCAAAGTACACTGCATTGTATTGTATTTGTGATGACATTCGGGAAGACACTGAAATTGTTATTAATTGTAATAGAATTAGCAACTACCTTTGTGAGATTGGGAGTGCTATAAGATTATTTCAAGATATTGCAGACGCTGAATAATGTTTTGGAGTTGAAAGATATTCAACTTAAATTGGGGAGTTGTGTAGCATCTGCAAGCTATCCCTTGCCCTCCCCCGTTTTCTTGTTACACTGGTGAGCATGTGTTCATTTCTTCTTTCATTTTATTGTTGTACTCCGTGACCTGACCTTCTTTTCTAGTGAGTAGTTTTTTTCCTCGCTCGCTTGTTGTCAGGTGTTTTGACTCGTTCAGTAAATATTAGTATGTTCCCGAACATTCGATAACACTGTGGATAAGGATGTTTACGCCAGATTTGGCCTTGAGTGATGTAACCTGATGACGTATTGATGCGTGATTGGTTAGTTTGTGCGAGGGCAAAGGTAACGTTTATTTCGGGAACTTTCTGTAGGAATGTTTATATATATAGACCTGTGTGAGTGGTTGGTGGGGTGAGTAAGTGAGTTTCCTTTCGTGTGGCGTAGATATTTAGTTTCGCTGGTGTCTTCCTAGTAATTTATTGTTCACTATACAGTTATTAAACTTTAGTATTATTTAATCTATCGTCGGATCTCGTGTTTATTTATTTTACAGCTGTAATAGTTTCGTTTTCTAAAGGGTTGTAGTTAGATCAACTAACTCCCCCCTACTATAACGTGCTAGAACAACCTCAGCTGTTACAATGTGGATATCGCAAACTTCAGCGCAATTAATAATCAGTAGAAAAACCTATAAGCGGACACGTCCTTTTCCGCAACTCCCGTGATCTTATAGTTACTGATGTCTAAATCTGTAGGAGAATCTGCTAATTATGATGGAGGCTTTTGTTGTACCTTTTTCATTGGGTTTTCCATCTATAGAATAAATTTGAAAACAAAAATGCATTCGAGTGCTTTGCCATTTACATAAATGATTATACGGGTAAAGTGAACTAAAGGTGACTTGGATCTCTCTATCTCAAGAATTTTTATCTGATTTTATTCATTGATACGAACCATAAAGAATGTTCGTTAAAGAACTATGGGGACCGTTCCTTTTTCTTATTCTAGCCAAATGTATTGAGAGATATTTCATCATTTGAAAAATTCAAAACAGCTAAAATCAGTCATGTATCGTAAATAATATATTATTATGATTGTCTTTTGACTGATTGATGATGTTGTCTCCCTTATGTCTTGTAGTTTTTGTGTGGCATAGAAGTTTATTTGTACCTGACAGGTAGACAGACAGACAGACATAGAAAGAGAAGAGCGAGAGAGGTAGAGAAAGAGACAGAAGGACAAAGAGAGAGAGAAAGAGAGATAAAGGGAAAACGAGGTTTATTACTGATACATTGTAAAGCTCTCAGTACATCTTTTGTCTCACAGTCTAAAGACATATCTTTTTTAAAAACACTTTCATTTGTGAAGTCCCGACAATCCCAATCCATATTTTCTCAGTTCATTTTATTTTTGCTTTTTTATTGTTTAATTTCTGCCTTATGTGGCTATGTTATGTGTGTGTGTGGGTGTATGTATGTGCGTATGACCACCATAGGGGTGTATGCAATAGATTGTGCATTAGTGAGAGACAGATAGAGAGAGGGTGAGAGAGTGGGAGAGAGAGAGAGAAAGGGAGAAGGAGAGAGAGCCAGAGAGAGTGTGAGTAGCAGTTGGAGAGAACAAGACTGCCTGTAAAGGCCTAGAGCAATTTTTTTTGGATTGGGCGCTATATTAATGATGTTAATATTATTATTATCATTATTATTATTATCATTATTATAGATTGATCTGGTGTACACTTTTATATTGAAAGAAAAAAACAAACATTTTGAGCAGTAACATGCACATTATTTAATATTTGCTAGTACCACAATGTGTATTTTCCTAGTGTGAAGCTTGTCCTAGTGACTATAACCTAACTTTTTCCCTGCAGGAATTTCTGCACTGTTTTCCATTCCTTCTTCCTTTGCCACAATTCAGTGACGTAATACGCGCAGTGTCATTGCTGGAAATTGAAGTGGTCTAGTGAACAGGTAACGGAAGGAGAGTCAAGTATGTAACTAATAATTATAGTCCGTTCATATCAAAATATGCGATATTTTTCTGTTTTTCCTTTGCACAATTCTTATATTCTTATATGGACCTGCCGTTGTCTGTATTTCATCCTCCATATAGTTTATTTATGTTTTAAGTGGTTTATGTTCGAATCATTTTTTTTCTGAGTTGAGACTAAAATGATATGTCGAAATTTGAGTTGTTGATGATTTTCTTTACACTTCAGGCTAAGTACAAATATGGCAGACAAAGCTGAAACGGGTTGTATGTTTTTCTTTTGTTTTGTTTTTTCTTATTTTGTTCATTCTTTCCTTTTGTTTAACTATTTCTGTTGTTGTTGTTGTTTTTGCCCGAGGAAGATTCTAAATGTCCTGAAGATTGCACTGTTTTCCTGTTCTTTTTCTTTCCCATTGAATTTTGAATTTATGTAATTTTCATCGTTTCGTTTCTTACAGAGGGCTTCCCAACATGAAACAGTTTTTAAGTTTGTATGCCCCATCTCTACTTTGTTTAGCCCTGCTGTGACATCACTATGTTTTCCGTGATTTCTTTACCATTTTGTGTCCATTTTCTTTACACTAATCTGAATTCAATATTTCGTCGGGTATTTGCCATATTATTTTATGTGCATTTAGGCTCTTGCGAGAAAATGAGGATTGAAGTTTGGTCGGCAAAAAGGGCTAAAACGCCTACAACATGACGTCACAAATACATATCTCGAAAACTTTAAAACAGGCTGGAACGACATTTACATATAACGAAATTAGGAGTGAGAAAACCACTTTCCTAACAAAACCTCAAAATCGGCAAATGTCACATACAACAATACAGCAAAAACCCCTCCATTAATTGAGTCCTAAACAGGTTATTAACGTAACATGCTTTGCTAACTCTTATTTATTTTTCAAGTCCTCGGTCTTGAAGAGTTACACTGACCTTTTTTGGTATTTGTTGGCAAAAAATTCAATATCTCTTATTTCTTATTCTGGTTTCAGGGCAACTTTTCTTATCTTTTTTCCTGAAATTCGAAAAGGAAAAAACCTAAACAAACAAACAATTGTTTGTGGGATCTTCTCAAACTCTCCCATGCCTGCAAGTGTCATGCAGTAAACTTTAAACCCATGTAACTCTTCAACTGTTGGGGAAAATTCCATGAAATGAAAAACCTTGTCATCTTTAATTCAAGTTCTATTGATCCCTTAAATGAACTAAATCTAAATCAAACATTTCAGGTAAGATAGAAACTGTCAAAACACTTGATAAGACAGGTTCAAACCTCATACAGTTCTGAACTTTGATGTTTGATTGTTCAAGACAGGACATCAAGTCATTAGAAAAATGAACGACTTTCATTTCACGGGAACAATAAAAAGTTTTGTTTATTTCACTTTTTAAAATTATTTTTGAATTAACCCAATTTGTTCCAAAGTTACAGCCTTTTAAAGTTTGTTGCCAAACTTATGCGGCAAGGTATGTTAACATTTTATAAAAGATTATTTAAAATAATTATCTCAATAATTAAAAATGAATTTCTGTACACATTTAATCTGGAGCAAGGCTTTTGTTGCATTAATTGGCGCTGAATTTCTGGAACTCTACTGCCAGTTTTGCTATTAATTTCAACTCGTGGATAAAATTAAATTGAGAGAAGAAGATTCACATGAAAAAACTGTTGGGCGGAAAGAATGTGGAATATTTATGGATAGATAAAGTTGATGGAGAGAAGAGGTGAGACTGAAAGACATAAAAATGAGTAAAAGCCAGGAAGAATTCCAGTAAGTAAACACGTGAGAGAAAGGATTGGTAAGATCAAGGACAACAGTATTCACTAACAAATTAACTTTTGCAAAGGTTTTGAGAAGATATCTCAATATTTCACTTTTAACATTATGAAACATTCATATTTTCTTCTTACATACCAACAAGAACACAGAATTTCAATTACATATAAAACAAAGGGCTGAAATTTATTGTAATAGTAAACTATAGGAAAACAGAGAAACTATATATCAGTCATACGATTCCAGCAAATAAAATTTCTTCTGTACCGCCATCTAACAAACATTTCTTCGTTTCTGCTTATGATTTTACACACAAATTTCCACATATATATTAAACAAACAACAACAACAACAAAAAATGCCCACACAATTGAATGACGCCTAAAACTTACTTCCGTTATAAAGACTAAACACATTGCGAACGAACAGATTGCCTATGAATATATTCCATGACTCTAAACCTAATACCTTATCAAGAATACATCAATGCATACTAGATATAATAATATTTCACATATTTTCGTCTTATAAAACTTTGTCTGACAGGGCATAATGAAAAACTTATGAAATGTAGTTCCTTAAAGCATCAAAACAATATTGCAGAATCTAATCAATTATATATCAGAGAAAAAAATCTCGACAGTTTTAATGCTTGTCCGGTAATTGTTCACATTTTAGTTTCATATTCAAAATAATTACACCTTGACAGTAAATCTTTCTGAGCACTAAAAATGTCACTATTTTAGAACTAATGTGAAGTAAATCTCAAACTTAATTTCTAATCTAAATGAAAGGATGGACAGATGTTTCCAAATTAGGTTTACTTAAAAAATGACACCTGAAGAGGTAAAGAATTTCATTTCTTATACTTGCAACTTTTAAATTTCATCCATGGTGTTTCAATTTTTTGTAAGCTGTGTGAAAAGGCTTTGATTGTATTGTTGTTTTAAATCTTTCAACTTTCTGAACTCTGAGAAGATGGATGAGTGGTTATAAATAACACCGAAAGAGGAATGATAACTGATTAGGAAGATGAATTTCAATCTCGACCTGCCTGGGCAGGACAGACTGGGTAACTGAAAATAACATGTTTATAACAGTTACAGTGATTTATATACAATCATGACATTTCTATTGGTTGCCATTGGATGTGTGGTCACTGAATTCTGTTACCCGCAGAACCAGTCCGTAGTCCTTACACCTTATGGAGAATGGGTTAGAATTATCTCCCCTGCAGAATTGACAAGTTTAGTCCCCTTGCAGAATTGGCTGCATTATCTCGCCTGAGGAGCCCGTTGCCAAGGGATACTAGGAACATCCAGCACGGAAAGTGATTGATTCGGAATCTGGTTTCATAAGTTCGGGATGATTTCTGCGAGTGAAGGTCTCAGATGTGGGTCAAGATTGGTCAATTTTTTGATGATGTGCCTGAAGAGAAAAATATGCGACAAGACATGTTACATGTACTCAATAACATACAGTCCTTCTCGCTAAGCTGTCAGTATTTTGTTCCAGTTGAAATAATGCCGTGATACTAACAAAAAAAGGTGAGGGGGGGGGGGGGGGGTGGTGCACACAAATGTGAGTGAGGAATATATTTTAAAAGAAAGAAGGCAAGACGAAAGAAAGAATGAATGAAAGAAAGAAGGACAGAGGGGAAAGGAAGAAGGAAAGAAACCAGTCCAGGGATCCCAGGAATGCGTTTAGATTAACAAAAGAATCATAATAAAATATGGATATGATACCTAATGTTGAAGGTAATGTCAGCAGGTGTTTCTCAAAAACCTGGAAGTATTCGTACACTGTAAAACATTTCAGAGATCCATAAATGTGGAAGTTGGCTGAGGAGGGGGGGGGGGTGAGTTGGGGTTGGGCTGGGAAGGTCAGTGGATGTTTGTCACATATCAGAGCCATCACCTACACTTGATTCTTTATGGATGCGTCCGTGACATTTTCACCCACTTAACTTGAAGTAACACACAAACACTAGTTAGTTTTTCTTTGTTTGTTTTTTTGTTTTTAGTTCTTCAAAAGCTGGAAATGGAAGGCGGGGAAGGCGGAGACGTGGTCTTGTGGCAAACAGACATCTCATGCTATAAGGGGTGGGGGGGGGGGAAGTGTTCTGTGAGGTAACAGGTGAGGTGGAGAAAGCCCTGATGTGAGCTACGATAATGGTGGTAGCGAGGAGAATGACGAATATAATGAGACAGAAAATATGATTATCCTGACGATGACAGTACAGGTGACAACCTCAACCAGAAAACAGATTCGAACAAAGTTGACCATTTCTTCACTTACCAATAACCAGGGGGCAAATTGCCATTTTTCTTGATGCTTTGTATCAAGGCTGTAAAGTCTTGGAAAGGAATCGATTCTCTTCCCGTCACAGTGCTCCATATAGTAATTCCGAGTGAATATAGGTCAGCCTGAAGACGGAAAAATAACAGTAAATTGCAACAAAAACATGGTCCAGAATGAAGATTTTAAGCATTATTTGTGTTTCTAATATTGATTCCTAACAGCGATCATTTTCTTTTATTATTTATTATTTATTTCACTTTCTTTTATGGTTATTTTTTTATGTATATTATTTTGTTTTATGACAATTGTTTGTAATTTTATGCATGTAATTTAAAGTCGTTGATTTATTGACACATTTTACTATCAAATCTTATTATTTCATCAAAGTTGATGGGACAGATTATGCTGGATTCAGTGTGTGTTTAACTTGCCAGTCGTACTATAGGTTTGTATGGAAAACATTAAATAGTTCAACACATTGTTACCGCAAGAAAGGTTTAAATTACATGCAAAAAATGATGGACAGCTAAAATAATTATATCTATTCTCCATTAATGCATTGACAGCATTCAGAGCAGTCCACACGGCCACACTAAAGCAGTGTTTTCATATGATCGGAAATGTCAAAAATCCATCAAGCATTATAAAAAAAAGAAAAGAAACGTAAAACGAGTGTTTTCGTGTGTACGAGAACAGCATTTCAGTATACAAGAAAACATTCATTCAATTATTCTACTTAAAGGAGTTTGGCATATCCTTTTCCCTACACACGAATAACCAGCTAGAATTCGGATTTGTGGTCTAATTTTGTTTGTCAGTGAGCATTGTCATGTTTGCATTTAGGAGACACCGAATGTCTTGAAACCTGTCACATTAGGCAAAGGGGGTAATAATACTTATTTTCTACAACACTCGCTATTTAAAAACGTTGATGATGGTGAAAAACTGTAGTATGCCGAAAATATCTTAAACTGCCGATAATTTTATATATTGTTTATTTATCCATTTAAAGAGATTTGTATTTATTTATTTTCCTGTTTTTAACACTTAATTTATTCCTTAAAATATACAATATTTTTACTTTATTTATTTTCTTTAACCAAAACCATTGTGTAATCTGCGACACTATTCGAATCATCTGGCGATTTGTTATGACAATTTTAATGGTACACAGTAATACGATTGGTTGTCAGATTTGCACGAGTTTTTTACTTTTACTCAGGTGTCTCGTGATTGGTGGAGAGGACATGCATTACGACGGTGTTGATTCAATTCTCTCTAACGTGATTTGTTGACTCAGTGTCAGTACCATGTTGGGAGTTTCTGTTTGTTTTTAATGTACTAGTAGCCTAAAAACTGCATTTATTTTTATCTGTTTCTTTCTTTTTGATTAATTGATTTGTTTATTTATTTATTTCAAAACGAAGTTTAGGTGTATTGTATTTAATAGTTGGTTAATTAGCTAAAACAAAATCTAACTTTAACTTTTTTCACAGCAGTGTAATTATTCTTTCTATCATTAAAAATTTACACAAATAAATGAAAATAAATTCAATGACTTTCGTTTAAGCCAAATTGATAATGTAGATAATCGTTAGTTCAGCCCTGTATTTTGTTATTTTTGTTTATCTGTTTTCAATTTCAATATTCACTGAGACTCTAAGTATTTCTCTGAATGCAAACCGATGATAACCATACAGTAAGTGTCATCAGTATTTAGTAGTTAACAGGCAACTCAACAATAATAAAATTTTAAATAATCATTGACTGTAAGTAATCATTGATAGTAACATATTATTCTCAGCCAAAGACACAAATAGTTCAAAATTTCACCGCGTGAAGATCATTGGCAGACCTACATTTTATGGGATCCTGAATCTTAAACTGTTATGTGGCTAATTGGTAACTGGTAACAATAGGGAAACATAGAACCAGTTCCAAAGGGCTGAGTTGCCCTTGCTAACACCTCGAGGCTATTCATTTATTTTTATTTTTTAATTCTTCGGGGCCGATCTGTGATTACGGGACCTGAAGCTAAAGCTTCATTGGTTACACAGTATATCCTCCACTGGCAAAGAACAACCATTGACAAAGTGTGTAAGAGAAAGTAATATTATTACTTGCTATATATTTCATATAAATAAAATAATATAAATGCTTAAGGTATCTGTGGATTATTCGAAGGGGAGTACAATGAATTTCAAGGCTCTTGTAGCCATTACAAAGGATGAAATAAATGTTTTCTAAACTCCGCCAATATAAACAAACTGAAATAAAGTAAACTTACCTTGAATGGGCACACCGGCATTACGGTATATGTCTCCGGGGCCCTATAAGTTTCGGTCCCGCAATTGTGGATTATTTTGTCACAGCCCTCAGTCATGATACCTGCTAAACCCAAATCTCCAAGGACGGCACGGTCGTGGAACAATAGAACATTCTCAGGCTTTATATCGCTGTGATATATTTTTTTACAATGGAGATGGTCGACAGCTTGAGCGATCTGTGAAAACAGGAAAATGAAGAATCGTAAGTAACTCTCGGCTTTCCTCCTTCCCCCCCCCCCCCGACCTTTTTTAAAAAGTTTCTTGATTGTAATTTGGAGGCCCATTCTTTATTTAATTTCTTGATTGTAATTTGGAGGCCCATTCTTTATTTAATTTCTTGATTGTAATTTGGAGGCACATTCTTTATTTAATTTCTTGATTTTAATTTCGAGGCACATTCTTTATTTAATTTCTTGATTGTAATTTGGAGGCCCATTCTTTATTTAATTTCTTGATTGTAATTTGGAGGCCCATTCTTTATTTAATTTCTTGATTGTAATTTCGAGGCACATTCTTTATTTAATTTCTTGATTGTAATTTCGAGGCACATTCTTTATTTAATTTCTTGATTGTAATTTGGAGGCACATTCTTTATTTAATTTCTTGATTGTAATTTCGAGGCACATTCTTTATTTAATTTCTTGATTGTAATTTGGAGGCCCATTCTTTATTTAATTTCTTGATTGTAATTTGGAGGCCCATTCTTTATTTAATTTCTTGATTGTAATTTGGAGGCCCATTCTTTATTTAATTTCTTGATTGTAATTTGGAGGCCCATTCTTTATTTAATTTCTTGATTGTAATTTGGAGGCCCATTCTTTATTTAATTTCTTGATTGTAATTTGGAGGCCCATTCTTTATTTAATTTCTTGATTGTAATTTGGAGGCCCATTCTTTATTTAATTTCTTGATTGTAATTTGGAGGCCCATTCTTTATTTAATTTCTTGATTGCAATTTGGAGGCCCATTCTTTATTTAAGCCAGGCGCTTAACTTGCAGTGACCACATTTATCATTACATTGCTTTCTCCCTCCTCCACCGTTTTAATGCTCAGATTCCATTATTTGTATTTTCTAAGCTCAACTTTCTTAATGACTTTGGCAAGAGATTTGACTTCCAGCCCTTAGAGTACATACGTATTTAAAAGAGGTTTAACTAAAGCAACAGAATTATGTCTCTAGTTACTACATCAAATAAAGACAAGGACCAACAACAAAGTCGGCCGTTTTCTCATTCTCCCATTCTTCCCAAATGAAAAATTTACCAACAGACACCCCTAAGCAACATTATCTTAGTATTAAATTCGAATTATTAAAACGTTTTGTAGTTGTCAAGGATATGAACAAAAGTGATATGAATGACCACGTTTAGTCCGCACTCTACAAGTAGGAAAACCAATAACTTCAAGGGGCACCTTAACTAATGACTCGCATTTCTAAGATGGGCAGAAAAAGTAGGGATAGGTCATGCACCCAGCTACAATAACGACAGTAATCAACAATCAATCAATCGGATCGGAGACAATCACGCGTTTTTGGGGGTTTCTAAATGCCATTCCCAGCATTTTCAGGGATGCATCAGATTTCACCCACTGACGTCATCGGGGAGAATAACCTTAATTGTTAATCCAGATATTTGCCGACTTTTGGGTTTCGAACACATTTTAACCCTTTGTCTGCTGAAAGTGTGAACGCTACATTTTCTCAAATCCTGTCTATAACAAGATCCATTATTTTAGTTACTTTAGATGGTAAACCCGAATCTAATCAGGATACTGTACTGCATTTGTAGCTGGTAATGGAGAAGCTAACCTTGCAACAGACGGATCAGTCAAGAGTGAACAACGCTGCCGTTTCAGTGCTGAAGGGCTTAAGAAAGAATCTTAAAATATCGACATAATCCAGCTTTAATATTAACATAATACTGAAAACAGAGAAAAACACTAAAACAAAAATGGACCAATAGGAAATTCTCCCCAAATGCTTCTGGAATAAATGGGCCGAGTTTGAGGTCTTTGCCTTGGGAGGTTCGGTGCTCTTGGCGTTTACACCTCAGCATTTCCTGTTTCAATAGTTTCTTTGTTTCAGTTGGTAGTTCTTGTTTCAATAGTTTCTTTGTTTCAGTTGGTAGTTCTTGTTTCACCCGTCCTCATCCCAGGTCTCTCGTTTCCTTTTCTTATTCTTCTCTCTAATGAGTAGATGGGGTGAAATAATACATGTCTCTTTTAATATTCTTTAGTTACAATTTCTATTATTTTCATGTAACAACACTTGGAACTGGCACGTAGCATGCACACAGAAACATCCCTTCACCAGTTTTCTAGTTTATTCATTACATAGTGGTTTTCCTGTATTTTTAAAACATAGATCTAGGTGAGCCATGTTGATCATTTTTAAACTAGATGATCCTCCATCAAGATAGACTGGGGCGGATTACGGTTTTGTAGGCCCCTGGGCTTCAGATACTGTCAAAATGAAACTAGCTCTGTAGAGAAGGTGGGTGTAAAATCAAAGATGTAAAAGTTATGTATTCGTAAGCAAAAAGACAGCGAAGCCTGCAGAAAGGTTCCTCCTTCATTCACATATTACGTAACTTCAGCCAAGTCTGGATCTCCCATGTTAAAGTTCGACATGTCTAAATTGTTGACAGTTCAGATTTTCATCCAGATTACTTACTGTAACTCAATTTGAACATCAGAAATATACATTTCCGTTATTCTATTGATAAATTCTATTCTCTGTTTTAAATTCTGAAGAGGAGATTGGAACAAAATTTATGCCAGCCGTTCTGGGCCGATTCAAATAATTAAATGGTGGCTTTAATCAACATTTGTCATGTCGTCAGTTTCTCTTTAGTGACGAATTCTTTCCTCTGAAACATGCTTTCAATTTCTCGCTTTATCACGTCCTTATCAAAATTATCTATCTTCTGCTTTCTTCCTCTTTTCGACGGGGTGGACGCAATGTCTGATTCTTGCAACCATTTTCTGAGAGACTTTACATCAATTCCCAAAGCACGTCAAGTTCTTTTAAATAGGTCAATGATGTCAACATAAAGACAGCCACGTCTTGTTTCTCGTGTGATATATCTGAACAATTTCAAAGCAATACTTCTAACTGTGGGAAATTGTACTTCAACACAATAATAATGAACTAAAGTGTGGTTGATAATGAAAAATACGAGTTTCAACGGATTGAATAAAAACGCCACTGAAAGATTCAACTGTTTTATATCAACGGGTGCGTGAGCGTGACGTCATAAGTTATTGAACGGAAGGCACGTTTTTCTTGATGCTCACAGTCTGAACGTAGGGGATTTCATTGTAATTACGAGTGTTTTGGTTCCCGACATCGATGATTTCCGTACAATATGAGTGAGTCAACACAAATGTAGATAATTTAGTGATGTAAACTATCTGACATTCTACTCAGTGAGTTGCTGCAGTATTTTGTATAGCGTTAAGAGACAAAAAATTTAAAACTGTTTGTTTTTTAGGGGTGCAAAAAGTATTCTTTGACGTCATGGATATCCTAAACCTGCAAGCAAATTTTCACTTTAATCAAACAGACAGTTTAAAAGATATAAGGCAATTGCCATGGTCATGAATTTTGGAACGAACTATAGTAATGGCTGCGCTCTGTGGATGGCTCTACGCATCTTGGCATCAAATCTTTTTTTTTTGCTGATTACTTTCCATTTGAAGTGGTGATTTTGCTGTTGTTTTGTTTTTGTTTAACCTGTGTAAGAATGTGTCAGTTACTATAGTATACAATACATTTTTGTCTCTGTATGTTCTGAAGTCACTGGATTCAAGACGCAGTTTTACCAGAAAGGAAAAAAAAAAGAAAACCTGCTAATATTTCATGTTTATACTGCATTACCATAAACGTCGCAAAAATAATTATGACTTAGAAATTCATTAAAACTGAGAAATCTCCAAATTTCACACGGGATGAGGACGTTTAGTTGGTTTGTGTCTTTTTATCTTCCATTCTCTTCCCCTCCGCCCATATCTCTTCATGTGTTTAAACAGTAGCTTTGTTTATCAATATACAATTCCCGCCTTCAAATACGGCAGTAACAATAGCCCTACTTGGAAAGAACAATAATGGTTTTAGCTTCTGAGGCCAAAACATGCTCTTTGGGTTCAATTTATAAATGTTAAAAATGGGATTTTCATTGAGACCACAAAGTACTTGACATTCATATCTAATACCGGCATCAGAGGAATTTTATTGACTTTATTGATACATTTTATTCTACATCTTAAATTCTGAACAATCGATAGGGTAGAAACCTGTAACAAAAAGAGCCAAATGTATTTCACCTCCTCTACATTAATTGATTTATTCAATTAAATTATAACGGGAAAAGATCAAATTTAATGTTTGTGATGTCATCAATTTCTTTACGTCACCAGACAACGATTCAGACTTTGTTACTGTGATGTTGTACCAATAGTGACTTCAGTTATCTGTCACAATTGTTCAGTAAGAAGCAAAAATTGTGGAGTTTGGACAAAGATAGAGAGAAAATAAAACGAAAACTAGATTGGGGACAAAAATGGCGGCAATATCTCTGCTGTCTGATTAGCACTCATGACGTCATGATCTCTCAATATTACGAGTATAAATTATTAATAAACTTGAGAGAACCTTTTTCCCCCCGACAACCTACATTATTCTAATTACTTATTTACCTATAACATTTCAATGGAATAAATATTGTGTTTAAAGCACGATAATGATTATCTGAGGCACACTTGTATGACATTATACTTCATGTTTAGCTTTCTTTTTTCACCACCTTTCCAATTGTAGGGAGAAAAGGAACGAGTAGAATGTAAACTAAAACGAGTTGGATTTTGTCCATGTCCATTCCACAAACCTGCATGTGAACGTTGCTATTTCATACTAAATCATAAATTATTATTCCACACAGCTCCAGCACTGTTAAGTCAACCTAATCTGCTTTGTAGGAGATAAGAGAGACGTTTCTTCTTGTCATTTGAGAAATATCTTTTTCTTTTTTTTAGTTTTTACTTTTGCTACATGTTTAATGCAGAATTATTCTGGCATAATAATAAACTAGAAAACTTTGCACTAGAAAGAAATCACGAGAACAAAAAGCAATAAACAAACAACAGAAGTCATTGGGGAAGTGGGAAGAAGACAAAACCATACACTCTAAGATGAAATTCAGGATGAAGACAATGACAGTAATGAAAATATAGAAAAAGGCGAATAGGCCGAATGACGACCAAACAAGATACGAAAAGACGAAAAAATAACTTTGACCAATCCAAAGAGTGATGAAAAACTATTTTTAAACGTAATAAAGTATTACTTTTAGTTTCCACCGTCCACCTATGAAAGTAATACAGACTTTAATTTATAAGTATTAAAATAAAAATAATAATAATAAAAGAACTATGTTGGGCGAGGATGAGGTGGACACAGAATTTAGAATCTAATGTTGTCTGCACAAAGTAAACATAGTTCATTGTAATAGTATAAACTAAGTTACAACTGATCTTGATGCTAAGTCAATCAATGTTACAGGAATTTGCTGTAAATAATTCTCCAAGTTGTTATAATTTTCCAGGATGAAAGATGTTACCTTTGACCCTTGTTTTAAAGTTGCAATGATGAACAAACAATAGAGAAGGAGGAAAGAGAGGCAAGTGGACACTGAGTAAAGCTAATGAAGCAAAATGAAGAGAATGGAAACAAAGATGAGACCAAGAGAATTGGAGAATAAAAAAAATTGAAGGAAAAAAAATGATTTCGATCAATTAAATTAAATATAATTTTATTGAATACATCTCATATTTACCTGTTTGGAGAATTTCTTGCTCTCATCTACTGTGAGTGAAGACAAACGACCGAAAAGATCTCCTCCCCTACAGAACGGCATCACTATAGCAAAATACTTTGGACATTTCACAGCGATTATGAACTGCATCACGAAATCGAAGTCAAGTTGACTCATAATTTTAACTTCGTTGAGAAACATGCTCTCCCTTTTCTTATACACGATGCTGTCACTTTGGCTGTCTCCTGTTTGGACAAGCTTTATTTTTTTCACAGCAACCAGAGTTCTTTGGGGGCCATCACGTTTGGCAAGAATGACTTTGCCGAATGAGCCATGTCCCAACACTTTTTGCTTTTTAAGGCCAAGCACTTCCCACATGTCGGCTTGCAAAACGTGTACCAATTGCATATAACATTCGTCGTTTTCTTGTAATGAGGCCATGATGCTACTAGCAGGTTTGTAGTGGTTTGAAATGACAGCGTGAACAATTTCAACACATCCAACAGGAAGAGATCTCACAAAAGAGCAGAAAATTTAGTCAACTGATGTGATTAATGTCCAAATATTTGATGTAAGAGTCCCAAGCACAGTTTGAAATTCAACGAGACGAATGATATCTGAAGCTCTAGGTGCAGACAGTAAACATATCGCATAGAGGAGAACAGTTTGATTCCGACTGAGGTCAAGATAGCAAAGTGGGAAATTTGAGATTTGACCCGGGTTGTAAATTATCCTCTTCATTCCAAAAAAGGACAGAGTTATATATATCTTATGAGCTTCATTCCAAATATGGGCATAGCAAATGCCTTTCTGTACGATAAGGCGTTAACCATTGAAAACGGGCGGGGCTGAGGGGTCTAGACCCCCCCCCTCCACCTCTCTTTCCGTTCCTCTATTGTTTGCGCCACCGCCCAATGGAAGGGGTCCTGGTTTGAGACGATGGCAGTTTTTAAACTCGGTCATGATGTCCACGGACTCCCGGGTATCAAGTGTGGGAACGACTCTATCTACCTGTTCTCATTTGTCTGTCCAGCTGCATTATCTCTTTCCTTCTAGAAGATTTGTCTGTACCACTACCGCCCACACGCTTATGACACGCGTCACCCGGAGAACTTCAAAGGGCCGCAATCAAAACAGTGGACAATGGAGATGATTTGTCAACTACTGACCGAGACTGTAATTATAAATATTTCTTTTATGACGCCTGTGGTGACATGCTCCTATGTATTGAATTTTTGTATACATTGGAGGGAAGGGGAAGAGGGAGTGGCGCCTTAATGTTCTAATGTCTTTATATTTATGAAATGGAAATATATCACAAAAAATGGAAGCCGCCCTCAT
Source organism: Onchidella celtica (assembly GCA_963931925.1). Lineage (NCBI taxonomy): Eukaryota > Metazoa > Mollusca > Gastropoda > Systellommatophora > Onchidiidae > Onchidella > Onchidella celtica. The sequence continues at coordinate 48,328,011 of OZ007582.1, forward strand.
CAGTGTAATTTTAATAGTTTTGGTTGTATGTTTGTTTAAACTGTAATCAAATTTATTTATTTATTTATTTATTTGTTCAGTAGTTTTAAAAAAAAAATGGTTGTGTATTTCATTGTGGGGCAATTTTGCCTTTTCCCCCCTGTTCATCGCCACAGCCTGAATGCCAGTTTCAAAATTTGTAAAATTTATCTTCTCAAGTGTCAACCTACCTAATCCAATCGCTTTTGCACTAACCCGTTGTATTTATTCAAGTTTGAGACAATATTAAACATTGTTATAAAAAATATAAAATACAATGATCTTTGTCTTGACTCCCAGTAAATAATAAGCCCAGTGAACGGGGAATAGCGATAAATGTATTTGATAAACGTTCAGTTGGTGCCTAGTGTCATACCGCGCGTGAGTACTAAAGAGATTATTTTGGGAACTTGTCTAGATCAGAGAGAGAGGGAGAGAGAAGGGTGGAAACACAGGTTTATCCCGGGTAATGCCGGGTACCTCATGTCGTTGTCAAAATCATCCCAGTTTTATATATTTCTTGAGCAGATAAATTCAGTGGATGGTCGAACGGGTGTAGATTTGATTCTAATACCATTTAGATTAATATCATTATTATTGTTGTTACTGTTATAGTAATTATTTTATTATTATACGGCTATCCCCATTATTGTATTCATTATTATAAATGTATTAATTATGTATCGTTTTCTCGTCATTTGTCGCCAAAATAAGACTCGGCACAAATCCTTTTTCTGTTGGAAATCCAGGTGTGAGGGGCCTAAAAATGATTAGCGACACTCTAAAAATATAGGCGAGTTATCGATCAATTTGTGGAAAGCAATATCAAGAACTGATAACTGATCCTCAACAGTCCTAGATCTGTATGTGAACCTCGCGCACACACACACACAGACACACACACACACACACAATGAAAGTATTCAAGAAACAACAAAACAAATTGATTTGTCTGTTTATTTTTTGCATTTTATTTTATCATTTCTGTATTGTTTTTCATATGTGTCTCTCTCCTGTGTGTGTCTCTCTATCCCTGTCTCTCTCCCTCCCTCCTCTCTCTCTTTCCCTCTCTCTCTCTTCTCTCTCTCTCTCTTCTCTCTCTCCCTCTTCTCTCTCTCTTTCCCTCCTCTCTCTCTTTTTCTTTTGCCTCTCTCTCTCTCCCTCCTCTCTCTCTCTTTCTCTATCTCTGTAAGCCGCAATCTGTCGCATACACCCGTATGAAAGTCATACATACTTACACACACATAATAAAGGCGCATAAGACAAAAATTAAACAATAAAACAGTAAATATAAAATGAATTGAGAAAATATGGATTCTGAATGAGACTTCACAATTGAAAATATTTTTTAAAAGATGTGGCTTTAGACTGTTGGGACAAAAGATGTACTGAGGGTTGTATGACATTTGGAGCACTACTGCAGATTAAAGAAAGCCGCCATGTGATATTTGGAGCACTAAGTTAGTTCAAAGAAAGCCGCCATGTGACATTTGGAGCAGTAGGAATTGGGCTGTGATTTTATCGATTAATCCTTAATCAACATGTTGACTATCAATTACTCCGCGAATATTTTGCAATAACTTGCGGTGGGTACCACAGGGATAGAAAGTTTCTTTTTAGGCCTAGACTAGTTAACGTTGGCAAAGTGTTTGTTGAAGCATTTTAAAACTTACAAAATTATTTTGAAATTATTCGGATATCAGGATATATTAGAATCCAAATGTAGATTATTGTAAGCATAACTGAACAAAGAAACCTTTTAAATAGTCCATATTTGTTCAACGATCAGTTTTATATTTCACATTTTTGGCGTTAAAATCTTAGAGCCGTGGGCGTTTTGAACAAATGCTTCTTTTTTTAAATAAAGATTTTCCCTCTGCGTTTATACAAGCTTGGGACTGTCTGGTGAAGAGGCGTGCATTAAAAATGTTTATTTTTTGTTTTTTTTTTATTTTTTAGGTTTATTTTTCTTTTAATAAGTGGTTGAACAAAATAGATAATCTACACGAGACTTCAGTGTTGTCGAAGGCCTAAGGGAAGATAAGCTCCGTGGGACCCAACGAAAACAATAGAACAGTTTTGTGGAGGGAATTGGACACAGAGATCAGAATCGCATGAAACGCCACAAACAGTGACCATGGACAAGGACAACAACAACAACAACAACGATAATAATAATGATGATAAAATAATAATACCTGTAATAATAATAATACCTGTACCCATAATAATAATAATAATAACAATAATAAAACAACAACAACAACATCATCATCATCGTCATCATTTATAGACCAGACTTTTTTCACCTAATTCATGATGATGATGATGATGATGATGGACGGAATAAAATTTTTGAGTGTAAAAGATAGAAACTTTTTTCAGTAGATTTGCGACTTGATGTTGATATGAGTCCGTGAAAATGTAATCGAATACCAGCAGTGGTATAGGTGCACCAAATGTCATACTGAAATTTTATTAATTTTTAGTAGTGCTCCAAATGTCATACTGCAATTTGACGTAGATTTAGGCAGTGCTCCAAATGTCATGTTTTAAAAATTTTGGTGCTCCAAACGTCATGCTACCATACTGAGAGCACCATGATTACAGGTAGACATTTCATTAGTTTATTATCACTATGGCTATTTCTGACGGAGTGAAAGAAGGAAAAGAATAATAATGACCAAAGATACATTGAAAAAAGTGAGACCACTATTAATGAACAGAAATATATAAACGATCACCAAATTCAGAGTCTTGAAAACATATGTCTTGTCAGTGCTTTTATACGGATGTAAATGTTGGACAATGAACAAAGAAATAGAGAGGAAACTAGAGGCAGCAAAGATGTGGTTTATCAGAAGAATATTGAGAATATCATAGATGGAGAAGAAATCAAATGAGTCAGTACTGAGAGAATCTAATCTGAAAAGATCATTAATTAAAAGAATACGACAGAGGCAACTGAAATTTCTAGGACACACCTGTCGCCTCATTTGTATTTGTATGACTTTTTAATCCCATTTGGGAAATTTGCCTTTGTGCCATTGCAGCCCAGTTGCAACTGGAGCATGCACGTCGTCGCCACAGCGCAGCGCCGGTCGGCGTTTTTTTTTTTTTTGGGGGGGGGAGTAAATGAAGGGGATTGAATGGTAGGGATGAATTTTATTTAATTTTGCCCGGTCAGCGGCCTGTTCGGCCTGCCCTTTACGATTTCCAACTGCCAAGGTATCTTTAACGTGCGCAAGATGCACACAGGCCCTCCGAATTTTTTCCTCCTTATCCAAGAAGACTAGGTACTCGATCCAACCCCCCAATAGCATCAGGGACACGAAAATATGAGAAAAATCCCAAACGTCCAACATGCCTGCACCGGCCGGGTTTTGAACCCGGAACCCTTGGCATGAGAGGCGAGCACTTTGCCTCTAGACCACCTTGTCCACGAACATTTAGCAATCATTGGGAAGATCGAAGGTAGGAAAAGCAGGGGTAGACAGAGAAAAACTTTCAATGAATGTCTTAATTCATAGACAACAAACAAACGTCACAACAACTTCTTAATGTTGGCGGATGACAGATCCGAGTGGAGAGCCAAGATCCCCAATGTCTGTTCCAGACAGAGTCACTAATGATGATTTCTGACGTCAGTCCGGTGAGATGATAAGAATTGACAGCTGTGGATAAAGAAGAAAAAGTTCCAAAAGAAATAATTCTTTACTAAATTAATACACAATTTCTTTTCTTGAAGAATACAACTGTAAAATATCCCCACATCAGATATCGGCAAAGTTTTTTTTTCAGTTTTCAAACATTTCTAGTAGAATCAGAAAAGTGTTAGAATTTTGTAACAGCACTTAATCTTAAAGTTGTCAGCATTGCTGGTTAGTGCCAGTCAGAATGAGTTTGTCATTGCAAACCACCCGTCTACCCCACCATGTTATCTCTACGAAACAGTGATTAATGTTCTCATACCATCAATCTGGTACACGCTGGCTAATTGTAAACAATGGTGGAGAGCGAGGTCACAGGGCCGGTTGTCCCAGACGCAAAAAAAAAAATTCTTCGTGGCTCAAAATTTCAATACTTTCACCGTTTCAACGGCCAATTGTTTCTTCAAACTGAAATTCACCAAAATGTACCACAAATCTACATTGAGCCAAGAAAGACTGAGTAAGCTAGCAATTCTGTCAATTGAGATTTGAATGCATATTTCAATATTGTTATTGAAAACTTTGTATAAATGAATACCAGACGATTTTAAATAAACTTGAGTATTAAATGCACTATAATTTCATCAGTATTTTCTTAAAACACACCACAATATGGCTGTGCTTGAGTGCGTAGGGGGTGTGTGGAGGGGGGGGGGTTATGGGGCTCTATAGTCTACTGGTGGAAGGGTCTCAGAGAGTGCCATTTGACCACGGGACGGGGGGGGGGGCGCAATACTTACGCTGGAATCCACGATACGCCACCAATGGTGAATATTACAATATACCGCGACAGGAGACAAGAATCCATCACAAAATATTTGGTAACCTCCTAGTTAAAACTCCATCTCAGAAAAAAAAAATTACAAGCTCCGTTTAGTTTTGTGATATTCTTTAGTACTTTGGCAACCTGAGGGTTGTCAGACAGCAACACTGGCAATATAGTAATATCATTCATTGACCAGAGATCAGAGCTAACACGGTAAATATCTGGCCAGGTACAAAATGAATCAGTGTATTTTGTAAAGTAAAACTTGTAGCTTTGAAAAGTCCATTTAGATTGCCATGCAAATCAATCTCTTCATGTGGACACAACTAGAGTTTTCATCTAAAAATGAAACTGACGTTGGATAAAAAGAAGCAACAACTGGGAGAACAGAGACACCTACAGATCAATAAATCAGCTACATAGATCATGATTGGAGGTCACATAACATAATAGCAGGCAAATTCAATGTCACCTAAAATCTCTTTTTTTCGTTGACCTTGTGGGGCGGGGCCTGTAGTCTCTAGTAATCATAAAATTGATCATTTAATATACTACAGAGAACTTTTACTTCAGATTGTTGTTTTGTTTATGTTCACGGGTCATTTAATAAACTGACATTTTTTGTTCACAATTCTCCTTAAAAACATCAAAAATTAAAAAAACAAGCAAACAAAAATAAAACATGTAACTACATGTGGCAACAAGCTAAGTATCCGTTTTCTGTTGTTCATTTATTTTATTTTTTTGCCAAACTCTTTTTTTTTTCTTTAGTCACCGAGAGTTTTAAATTCTGAAAACGTCTATAAACAGTTTGGAAATTATTGTAAAATTTTTTCTTCGGTTTTTTTTGGTTTTTTTTTCCTAACGTGGGGCTTTGCGTAATACAACAATTGTTACTTTATTTTGCTACACTTCCACCTTTCATTGATTTCGTAAACACTTCCTTCGGGGTGTAAAATATTGGACAAAATATTCGTTTGGGAATTAATACAGTATTTTCTGTATTTTCTTTTCCTTTCTTTCTCTGTGGTCAAGCCACTTCTGCTCCCCCTTCCCCTCCCCTGTGTGTATCATAAATCATCCTAAATGGCTTTTGAAGGAAGGAAATGTGTAATACAGAAAGAATGAGAAGATGAAAGACAGAAAAAAAGATCAAGGATCAAAAGATCTTTTCTCATTACAGATCTTCGTGTTCTTTGGGAATTATCTTACGTCCATGCATTTAGTATGAATTATTATTAATTGAGTTCTTCAGTTTTGTCAATAGGTGAATCTTCTCCAATTTTTATTCCCCCCCCCCCCTCCCAGACTTATTTCTCCACCATTCCTGACACGGAATTTCTATTGTTCCTACGACATTGACTATCGACCTCCCATAGTCTGTATCTAGATTTTACCTGATAACCTTTGACATAGCCTTGCATAAATATTGATATCAGGATGAATATTGCTGTACAGGAAACGGCTCCACCAGTCAGAATGAATATTGCTGTTCACAGAAACGGTTTCACCAATCAGAAAATCGCTGATCAAGAAAAGCCCTGGGTCGCTACACTGAAACAATGTGTCACAAAGTATGGTGAGACAGTTGGTCATCACCTCACCCTATGCCATTTTAAACCTTGACCTATGTGTTAACTTAATCTTGAGTATGGCATTGTTGTTTTTAGTAATTCTTTTCCTACTTGCAACCTTGTTCCACACGACAGAGTTCATCTGCTTTGAAAATCCCGTTTTGCTGAAGTTTAAATATTTAAGTACACTAATAAAAAAAGATATTTTCTCAACTCGACTCTTCTATTTTGACCTACATTTTCACCTTAATCTCTGGTATGATGTTGCCGCCATACATAATATTGTACCTGAATGCAACATAGATACAAGACCCAGAGGTCGCTGGCCATGCAAAGCCCAGGCACATGTTGCTGACTGCAAATTCTGGGCCCACGCGACTCAGACACTAAAATATAAATAAATCAGCATTACATGTAGCATGTACTTGAGAACATTTAAATATAAAGGGAAAGAACCCATTAAAACAATGCTAAATTGAAAGGAAGAAAAGAAGTGGAGCAAGGCTGGATTAACCATTAAGCAAAATAAGCACGTGCTTGGGGCACCAAGGGAAAGGGAGGGGGGGGGGTGCACCACAGACATTTTTTATTGCCAGATTTACAGTGGACCACAGTGGTACAGTTGAACCAGAGTCCACAAAAAGGTTCAACCACAAAATAATAATTTTTAAAAAATTGAAGTTTTGGCAGGCGTATAAGACTTGCTATTATTTTCTTTTCAAATGTATATATATAAAAAAAAAATGCCCTGCGTCTAATGTGGCCGTACATACATTCTGTGGAGAAAATTTTGGCGTTTGCACTCTGTTATATACAATATATGTGGGAGGATTCAAACATCAGTTGAAAATGATAAAGTTAATGTGGCGTGGAAGTAAAATCTAGCACTGGCGTGTAACATTCCAGCCTTGAACTCCGATGTGCAGGGAAGTAGAAGATGGAAGAACTGATAGCAAAACAAAAAAAAACGTTCTATCAAGTCTTGAACTTAGAAATGATCCACACAATACCAGCAGTCACGTCATGTATTCTCCTTGCCAGTCATCAACTTTCCTTTTCCTTTCTTTTTTTTTTCGGTTCCCTTTCCAACCCAAACATCTTGTCGATTTACATGACTTTCCCTCATTTCCACGGATTTGTCTGTTCTTTTTTTTAGAGTTTCGTTTGTGGGGAAAAGAATTGTAGCTCTGGGGTGGGGGTGAAGGTGGGAGTTGGAAAGATTGGGGGAGGAAAGGTGTGTGTGTGTCTGGGGGGAAGGGGGGTGTCCTTTACCAAATTTTGACAATAAATTTTGACAACACTTTTAATCAGCAGCCATAAAATTATGTCAGCAGTGCCGAGTAGTTAATGAACTGATTGCATTTCCTGTACATGACGTTCCTTGAAGGCCCTACAAAATCATTGTAATATAACTTACGATCATTAATTTTGTTATGCATTGAATTTAAACACCGAAATGTCAGTGGTTAGCTCGCAGATCACACAAAAGATCCTCTCATTGAGCCAATCTCGGAGTGCCCTTTATCCCATTTTCCTTCATTCGCCTTTTAGACCGCAAATGGTATTATGAGTGAAAGAGCAATTTTGCGCGCGCGTGTGTGTGTGTGTGTGTGTGTGTATGTATATATGTATGGGTTTTCAAAAAGAAATAACAGCAAATATATAACAAAAGCCCGAAAAATTCCAAGACCTTTAAAAAAAAAATTGCCTACAAAAATTCAAGCCAACATCCCAAGGTATCCTCCACGATTGCAAGGAACGTTAACACTGCAAACTTGTATACCGAGTATGTGGGGGGGGGGGGGGGGATAAGGGTGATAATCACGTTTTGTGACAGTGAATCGTTTTGCCCCGTGAGGTTTTCAATAAGTAGGGAATTGTTATTCTCTCTGTACTCTAGCACTTATATCTTATCATCACATGCCACTATGTATTGAATTTTAAAAGTGGTTATAAAAATGACCACAAAATGACAAAAAATGTTATAAAAAATATATTCATTTGTTTATTTATTTATGTGGGGAGGGGAGGTTTGACCTGGGTAGTCTTTCGTCCCGGGGTACGAATACTCAAGTCAGTAAGAGACACCGCTTGATAGTTCGGCTGTGATCGGGGAGACTGGTGGCAGAGCGGTTAAGCCAATCGTTCTCTTCTTCCTTTGTGCCGCAGTAGAGGTCTCGGGTTCAACCCTCACCTTGGTCTTCTTTACGCTCGCTTTTCTCCATTCCCAGGACATGACTGGACACATCATACACTTGTAGTCGTCTCAGCTCTTCTCTGAATTATTTTCTTAGTGCACTGTCTCCCCCAAGCTTCTGCTGATCTTTATTGAAAACATAGCCAGTGTCACGGCTAAAAATAACAAAAATTAAAACCAAGCTTACGGGATTTAATTGGATTGGGATCTCGTGTAGGTCTCGGGTGCTCTGTATGCTTTAGTGTTCCACCATTGTGTGGAACTTTCTACTTGCCATCGGTGAATCATTCCGAGAGGCCAAACTCTGACAACACAGCCTGGTTTTGGTCCATCAAAACATTCTCTCGCTTGAAATTCAGGGTTTTTCTTTTGTTTTTTTTGAAGCATGAAGTTTTGACAGACATTTAGAAGAATCTGGAGATACATATTAATGAGGAGTGATTCTTGAGCAACTCTGGGTGTAATACTTTAGTTGTGTGTGTTCTCCCCTTTTTTAAATGCACTTTCTTTATCAAAAACATATTATTTTGTTGGATTAGTATAGGAAAAGGGATCAAACCTCTGTAGGGAAGAATTTGCAGTTTGGTATTAGAATAGACGCAGAGTACCAAGATGAACTATTCCTTTTCCCACTATATGTCCAGAAAATTGAGCGCGTATAAATACATCGATTGCTACTCTTTTTCGTCCAATTATGAATAGGTGTGGTGCGAAAAGTTGCATGTTATTTCATTTTTAAATTTTCGAAATATTGGCGAGACAGAAACATAGTGAAGACAACGAGTTCTCATTTCACATCGTTTGAGCTGACCAAATCAGTTAAGAATTGATGATACCAGTGATGACATTCATAGTGTCATCAACCATTTTGCGACAACAAGCAGTCTCTCAGATACTACATGTATTACTTTGATGATTTTTTTTTTTTTTTAGTATTTATCGGAAAGAAGGAATTTACTACTATAGTTAAGAAACTATAAAGATATGAAACGACTATATGGGTTGAACAAAGCATTTTGATCATGTGGATATCGCAAATTTCAGCACAATTAATAATCGTTAGAAAAACCTATAAGCGGACAAGTCCTTTTCCGTAACTCCCGTGATCTTAGTTACTGATCTCTAAATCTGTAGGAGAATCTGCTAATTATGATGGAGGATTTTGTTGTACACTTTTCATTGGGTTCTCCATCTATATTATAAATTTGAAAACAAAAATGCATTCAAGTGTTTTGCCTTTTTACATAAATGATTATATGGGTAAAGTGAACTAAAGGTGACTTGGATATCTCTATCTCATGAATTTTTATCTGATTTTATTCGTTAATACGAACCATAAAAAATGTTCGTTAAAGAACTATGGGAACCGTTCCTTTTTCTTACTCTAGCCAAATGTATTGAGAGATATTTCATCATTTGAAAAATTCAAAACGGCTAAAATCAGTCATGTATCCTAAATATATTATGATTGTCTTTTGACTGATTGATGATGTTGTCTCCCTTATGTCTTGTAGTTTTTGTGTAGCATGGAAGTTTATTTGTACGTGACAGACAGACAGACAGACAGACAGACAGACAGACAGACAGACAGACATAGACTAACAGAGAGAGAGAGAAGAGAGAGAGAGGTAGAGAAAGAGACAGAAGGACAAAGAGAGAGATAAAGGAAGAGAGAAAGGGAAAACGAGGTTTATTACTGATACATTGTAAAGCTCTCAGTACATCATTTGTCTCACAGTCTAAAGACATATCTTTTTTAAAAACACTTTCAGTTGTGAAGTTTCATTCCCAATCCATATTTTCTCAGTTCATTTTAGTTTTGCTTTTTTATTGTTTAATTTTTGCCTTATGTGGCTATGTTATGTGTGTGTGTGGTGTATGTATTTGTGTATGACCACCATAGGGGTGTATGCAATAGAGTGTGCATTAATGAGAGAGAGAGAGAGAGAGAGAGAGAGTGAGAGAGTGAGGGAGAGGGAGCGAGAGAGAGAGAGAGTGAGAGAGAGAGAGTGAGAGAGTGAGAGAGAGAGAGAGAGAGAGAGAGAGAGTGAGAGAGAGAGTGAGAGAGAGAGAGAGAGAGAAAGGCAGAAAGAGAGAGAAAGGCAGAAAGAGGAGAGCCAGAGAGAGTGTGAGTTGCAGTTGGAGAGAACAAGACTGTCTGTAAAGGCCTAGAGCAATTTTTTTGGGATTGGGCGCTATATTAATGATGTTAATATTATTATTATCATTATTATTATTATCATTATTATAGATTGATCTGGTGTACACTTTTATAGTGAAAAAAAAAAAAAAGACACATTGACCAGTAACATGCACATTATTTAATACTTACTAGTAACAAAATGTGTATTTTCCTAGTGTGAAGCTTGCCTTACTGACTTTAACCTCCCTTTTTCCTTTCAGGAATTTCTGCGCTGCTTTCCATTCTTTCTCCCTTTGCAACAATTCAGTGACGTAATACGCGCAGTGTCATTGCATGCGTATTTTTGAATTTTAGAGAAAATGAGGATTGAAGTTTGGTCGGCAGAACGCTAAAACACAAACAAACAAAAAAATTGGTTTTAAATAAATGTACATATCTCGAAAACTTTTGAACAAGTTGGAACCACACTTATACTTAATGAAATTAGGAGTGAGAAAACCACTTTCATAACAAAACCTCAAAATCGGGAAATGTCACATACAACAGTGTAGCAAAAAACCCTCCATTAATTGAGACCTAAACAGGTCATTAACGTAACATACTTTGCAAACTCTTATTTTTCAAGGCATTGGTCTTGAAGAGTTACACTGACCTTTTTTGTATTTGTTGGCAAAAATTCAATATCTCTTATTTCTTATTTCTGGTTTCAGGGTAACTTTTCTTATCTTTTTTTCTTGAAATTCGAAAAGGATAAACCCAAACAAACAAACAAACAAACAATTGTTTGTGGAATCTTCTCAAACTCTCCAAGACCTGCAAGTGTCGTGCAATAAACTTTAAACCCATGTAACTCTTGAACTGTTGGGGAAAATTCCATGAAATGAAAAACTTCGTCATCTTTAATTCAAGTTCTATTGATCCCTTAAATGAACTAAATCTAAATCAAACATCTCAGGCAAGATAGAAACAGTCAAAACACTTGACAAGACAGGTTCAAACCTCATACAGTTCTGAACTTTGATGTTTGGTTGTTCAAGATAGGACATTACGTCATGATCAAAATGAACGACTTTTATTTCACGGGAACAATTTTTGTTTATTTTATTTTTTAATATGATGTTTGAATTAACCCAATTTGTTCCAAAGTTATAACAGTTTAAAGTTTGTTGCAAGACTTATGCGGCATAGTACATTGCATAAAAAAAATATTTAAAATTAAGTATCTCAATATTTAAATATGAATTTTTGTCCAAATTTAATCCGGAGCAAAGAACTTTTGTTGAATTAACTGGTGCTGAATTTCTGGAACTTTACTGCCAGTTTTGCTATTAATTTCAACTGGTGGATAAAATTAAATTGAGAGAAGAAGATTCACATGAAAGAACTGTCGGGCGGAAAGAATGTGGAATATTTATGGATAGATAAAGTTGATGGAGAGAAGAGGTGAGACTGAAAGACATAAAAATGAGTAAAAGCCAGGAAGAATTCCATTAGGTAAACACATGAGAGAAAGGATTGGTGAGATCATGGACAACAGTATTCACTAACAAATTAACTATTGCAAAGGTTTTGAGAAGATATCTCAATCTTTCACTTTTAACATTATGAAACATTCATATTTTCTTCTTACATACTAACAAGAACACAGAATTTCAATTACATATAAAACAAAGGGCTGCAGTTTATTGTAATAGTAAACTGTAGGAAGACAGAGAAACTATATATCAGTCATGCGATTCCAGCAAATAAAATTTCTTCTGTACCGCCATCTAACAAACATTTCTTCACTTCTGCATATGATTTTACACACAAATTTCCACTTATATATTAAACAATTAACAACAACAAAAAATGCCCACACAATTACATGACGTCTAATACTTACTTCCGTTATAAAGACTAAACACATTGTGAACGAACAGATTGCCTATGAATATATTCCATGACTCTAAACCTAATACCTAATCAAGAATATATCAATGCATACCAGATGTAATAACATTTCATATATTTTGGTCATCTCAAACATTGTTTGACAGGCCATAATGAAAAACGTATGTAATGTGGTTCCTCAAAAAATCAAAATAATATTGCAGAATCTAATCAATTATATATCAGAGAAAAAAATCTCGACAGTTTTAATGCATGTCCGGTAATTTTACACATTTTAGTTTCAAATTCAAAATAATTACACCTTGACAGTTTATCTTTCTGAGCACTAAAAAGGTCACTATTTTAGAACTAATGTGAAGTAAAACTCAAACTTAATTTCTAATCTAAATGAAAGGATGGACAAATGTTTTCAAATTAGGTTTACTTAAAAAATGACACCTGAAAAGGTAAAGGAATTTCATTTCTTATACTTGCAGCTTTCAAATTTCATCCATGGGGTTTCAACTATTTGTAAGCTGTGAAAGAAGGCTTTGATTGTATTGTTGTTTTAAATCTTTCAACTTTCTGAACTCTGAGAAGATGGGTGAGTGGTTATAAATAACACCGAAAGAGGAATGAGAACTGATTAGGAAGATGAATTTCAATCTCGTCTTGCCTGGGCAGGACAGACTGGGTAACTGAAAATAACATGTTTATAACCGGTACAGTGATTTATATACAATCATGACATTTCTGTTGGTTGCCATTAGACGTGTGGTCACTGAATTCTGTTGCCCGCAGAACCAATCCGTAGTCCTTACACCTTATGGAAAGTTGTTTACAATTATCTCCCCTGCAGAATTGACAAGTTTAGTCCCCTTACAGAATTGGCTGCATTATCTCCCCTGCGGAGCTCGTTGCCAAGGGATACTAGGAACATCCAGCACGGGAAGTGATTGATTGGTTTCATAAGTTCGGGATGATTTCTGTGAGTGAAGGTCTCAGATGTGGGTCAAGATTGGTCAATCTTTTGATGATGTGCCTGAAGAGAAAAATATGCGACAAGACATGTTACATGTACTCAATAACATACAGTCCTTTTCGCTAAGCTGTCAGTATTTTGTTCCAGTTGAAATAGTGCCGTGATACTAACAAAAAAAGGTGGGGGGGGGGGGGGTGGTGCACACAAATGTGAGTGAGGAATATATTTTAAAAGAAAGAAGGCAAGACGAAAGAAAGAATGAATGAAAGAAAGAAGGACAGAGGGGAAAGGAAGAAGGAAAGAAACCAGTCCAGGGATCCCAGGAATGCGTTTAGATTAACAAAAGAATCATAATAAAATATGGATATGATACCTAATGTTGAAGGTAATGTCAGCAGGTGTTTCTCAAAAACCTGGAAGTATTCGTACACTGTAAAACATTTCAGAGATCCATAAATGTGGAAGTTGGCTGAGGAGGGGGGGGGGGTGAGTTGGGGTTGGGCTGGGAAGGTCAGTGGATGTTTGTCACATATCAGAGCCATCACCTACACTTGATTCTTTATGGATGCGTCCGTGACATTTTCACCCACTTAACTTGAAGTAACACACAAACACTAGTTAGTTTTTCTTTGTTTGTTTTTTTGTTTTTAGTTCTTCAAAAGCTGGAAATGGAAGGCGGGGAAGGCGGAGACGTGGTCTTGTGGCAAACAGACATCTCATGCTATAAGGGGTGGGGGGGGGGGAAGTGTTCTGTGAGGTAACAGGTGAGGTGGAGAAAGCCCTGATGTGAGCTACGATAATGGTGGTAGCGAGGAGAATGACGAATATAATGAGACAGAAAATATGATTATCCTGACGATGACAGTACAGGTGACAACCTCAACCAGAAAACAGATTCGAACAAAGTTGACCATTTCTTCACTTACCAATAACCAGGGGGCAAATTGCCATTTTTCTTGATGCTTTGTATCAAGGCTGTAAAGTCTTGGAAAGGAATCGATTCTCTTCCCGTCACAGTGCTCCATATAGTAATTCCGAGTGAATATAGGTCAGCCTGAAGACGGAAAAATAACAGTAAATTGCAACAAAAACATGGTCCAGAATGAAGATTTTAAGCATTATTTGTGTTTCTAATATTGATTCCTAACAGCGATCATTTTCTTTTATTATTTATTATTTATTTCACTTTCTTTTATGGTTATTTTTTTATGTATATTATTTTGTTTTATGACAATTGTTTGTAATTTTATGCATGTAATTTAAAGTCGTTGATTTATTGACACATTTTACTATCAAATCTTATTATTTCATCAAAGTTGATGGGACAGATTATGCTGGATTCAGTGTGTGTTTAACTTGCCAGTCGTACTATAGGTTTGTATGGAAAACATTAAATAGTTCAACACATTGTTACCGCAAGAAAGGTTTAAATTACATGCAAAAAATGATGGACAGCTAAAATAATTATATCTATTCTCCATTAATGCATTGACAGCATTCAGAGCAGTCCACACGGCCACACTAAAGCAGTGTTTTCATATGATCGGAAATGTCAAAAATCCATCAAGCATTATAAAAAAAAGAAAAGAAACGTAAAACGAGTGTTTTCGTGTGTACGAGAACAGCATTTCAGTATACAAGAAAACATTCATTCAATTATTCTACTTAAAGGAGTTTGGCATATCCTTTTCCCTACACACGAATAACCAGCTAGAATTCGGATTTGTGGTCTAATTTTGTTTGTCAGTGAGCATTGTCATGTTTGCATTTAGGAGACACCGAATGTCTTGAAACCTGTCACATTAGGCAAAGGGGGTAATAATACTTATTTTCTACAACACTCGCTATTTAAAAACGTTGATGATGGTGAAAAACTGTAGTATGCCGAAAATATCTTAAACTGCCGATAATTTTATATATTGTTTATTTATCCATTTAAAGAGATTTGTATTTATTTATTTTCCTGTTTTTAACACTTAATTTATTCCTTAAAATATACAATATTTTTACTTTATTTATTTTCTTTAACCAAAACCATTGTGTAATCTGCGACACTATTCGAATCATCTGGCGATTTGTTATGACAATTTTAATGGTACACAGTAATACGATTGGTTGTCAGATTTGCACGAGTTTTTTACTTTTACTCAGGTGTCTCGTGATTGGTGGAGAGGACATGCATTACGACGGTGTTGATTCAATTCTCTCTAACGTGATTTGTTGACTCAGTGTCAGTACCATGTTGGGAGTTTCTGTTTGTTTTTAATGTACTAGTAGCCTAAAAACTGCATTTATTTTTATCTGTTTCTTTCTTTTTGATTAATTGATTTGTTTATTTATTTATTTCAAAACGAAGTTTAGGTGTATTGTATTTAATAGTTGGTTAATTAGCTAAAACAAAATCTAACTTTAACTTTTTTCACAGCAGTGTAATTATTCTTTCTATCATTAAAAATTTACACAAATAAATGAAAATAAATTCAATGACTTTCGTTTAAGCCAAATTGATAATGTAGATAATCGTTAGTTCAGCCCTGTATTTTGTTATTTTTGTTTATCTGTTTTCAATTTCAATATTCACTGAGACTCTAAGTATTTCTCTGAATGCAAACCGATGATAACCATACAGTAAGTGTCATCAGTATTTAGTAGTTAACAGGCAACTCAACAATAATAAAATTTTAAATAATCATTGACTGTAAGTAATCATTGATAGTAACATATTATTCTCAGCCAAAGACACAAATAGTTCAAAATTTCACCGCGTGAAGATCATTGGCAGACCTACATTTTATGGGATCCTGAATCTTAAACTGTTATGTGGCTAACTGGTAACAATAGAGAAACATAGAACCAGGTCCAAAGGGCCAAGCTGCCCTTGCTACCACCACAAATCTATTCATTTATTAAAAAAAAAAAAAATCCTTCGAGGCCGATCTGTGATTACGGGACTTGAAGCTAAAGCTTCATTGGTTACACAGTAGATCCTCCACTGGCAAAGAACAACCATTGGCAAAGTGTGTAAGAGAAAGTAATATATTACCTGCTATATATTTCATATAAATAAAATAATATAAATGCTTAAGGTATCTGTGGGTTATTCGAAGGGGAGTACAATGAATTTCAAGGATTTTATAGCCATTACAAAGGATGAAATCAATGTTTTCGAAACTCCGCCAGTATAAACAAACTGAAATAAAGTAAACTTACCTTGAATGGGCACACCGGCATTACGGTATATGTCTCCGGGGCCCTATACGTGTCGGTCCCGCAGTTGTGCATTATTTTGTCACAGCCCTCAGTCATGATACCTGCTAAACCAAAATCTCCAAGGATGGTGTCAAGAATAGATTTAATTCATAAATGTTTCCACTGACTAAATTTTTGTGAGAGAGCAGTGAGTAATTTTTACAAACGTAATTATTGTGCGAGCCAGCATAACTTGGTCTCGTAAACAATTTGTTTTGAACAGTTTTTTTTTATAATAGATAGACAGAAGGTGTGGGGAAGGATAGACGGACAGCGTAGGTGTGCATGACAGAGCACTTTTTATATCTCGTGTTTTGAACTAGGTTTAGTAAAGAGGGAAGGGGTGAGTAGGAATTAAATGTTATTGAGATATCTGTTGACGTACAGAAAATACCGTGATCCAGAGTAAAAGCTCGGGGTTTTGAACATGTTAAGAATTTATTGCTATAAAATTACATTTTATTGTCTTGGGTGATTCGACCTTTGATGTCGACCCAAGGTCGTTGCGTAGGGCTGTTACTTAAAATAACTCAGTTCGGCAGCTGAGCTAGAAGTGGTTGCACCAATCACAATCCAGGAATTAGACGGTAAGCTGCAGATGTAGACCAGTATTTAAGGCCATACAGAACTTAGTTCTGGGCCATATGTAGACAATCCATTTACGAGGTGGTCGGCGATAGTCCTCAGCCAGATGAGAGACATAGAGACGCAGTTGAGCAGTCCATTGTGAGGAGCCTGATTTAAAGCTCCAGAGCCTAACCTACTTGGTTTGATATAAACCCACAGCATTTACATCCAGCGCTCTCACTCCCAGTGAGAGCCGCATGGTGAGAGTCCATACTAATTTGTAATGATGAAAGTGAACCGTTCTACTTTCTTTTGAAGACAGTTTCAGAGCTACCGCCAGACAACGCATGGTTGTACAAGCATTCTCCATGGCGTGTCTAGAGGAAATGTCCATATCATAACATGTCTCATTGAATTAATAGAATTTAAACTGTTATATCCGTCGCCACGTGCGCGGATTCTATTTGGCATATAACTCATATGACCTGCAAGTAGTTAGATTGAATACGTTAGTCTATATAGAAAGCTGTAGTTTCATTAGTTAGATTCAGTTGCCTTTGAATTGATATTTATATTTATAATTATATTTGTTACATTAATTCCTGTAATTAAACTGCCCTACAGTTCTGCTAAAAATCAAAGCAATTGATTTATTTAGTTTTTAGAGTGCAAGTTTTTTTTTTTTGTGTGTTCGTCGATTGTGGGAGCGGACCTCGAAAGAGTGTCAGTCGAAATATCCCCATCTAACATACATCGCGACACTGGAGGGGACACTACACGACATTGTTTAATTTATAGTTTATTTAGATTAGATTATAATATCGTTTTTCTCTTTGATTAACTTTTGTTTCTTTTCAGTTTCAGTGCTCACGTGGTCTTCACGTTGAGCTACTTTAATTACTTCATTGTATTTAGTTTTGTATACTGCTTTCTTTGATTATTTGTTCCACATATTTCCGGCTCTCCCATTGACCCGAGGATCGAGGCCGAGGAGACTTCAACTGAACGAAGAAAGACAAACGTACTGACTGTGGTGTACGCAAAGGCTAAAGGAATCTCCACCAGTTTCTTGAGTTAAGTGATTCCATCCTTAATATTGTCTGCGTTAAGGAGTTGAGTGTTCCTCCTTCTGTTTTACAGGCTGATTTTACTTTTTCTCTGTGTTTAGGAACTCACGGGCGGTGGCGAGGGCGTTCTTACGTTTGCGGGTCCCCCCTGCCAAAGTGGTGGCTTGGTCGCAGACTCTGCCGTCTCGACGACAGATTGTGCGGTCTCGCAACACCAGTGGTTATTGAAACTGTGGGAAGTCGCATTCGCGAGAACGGACTTTGATAGGGATCTGTACACTTTGTTTAGATTGTAGCGTTCCCATCTTCCTCGTTGTTTTAGGAAGACGTCTCTCTTGTCCTCTTCTTAATCCTATCTGTAAATATGTTCAGACTGTAGGGTTTGTTATTGTCCGTCTTTTCTTGTGGGTCTGGCGTCTAGTTTCGTGTTGTTGTTTTTTTTATTACACCTTACGTACATTATAGTTATACATTCCTTTGTTTAATATAATGCCTGTGTGAGTTATGTGTCTACATTGACGCATTGATTGAGTTTATCTGGTTATTGTGACGTATAAGGCTGATACGCCAGAGTATATAGTTATATATTGGGAATATTGATTCCCCATTCAAGTGCAGTTGTGCACCTGCCTTGAATATCCAGTATATAATTACTGAAGTTATTGTTCTTTAAAGAGAACTACCGGTAATAAAATTACCTTGCAATTGCAATTATACAAGAGCTATAGAAAAATAGCTAAAAATATTAATCAACGATCTAATATTCGTTGATTCACGTGTAATTATATATTACATCGGCAGTGATAACAGTAAGGACACTGCGATTTCATTGAAGCAGGAACATTGTTTGTATTTTGTCGTCCACTAGGGACGTCGACCCGACGACTGCAAATTGCCTCAGGGATTAATAATCGCGGAGTTAAACAAGTAAATTTTTTTATCGCGTATCGGATTAACGTAAATACTACAGTGATAACATAGTACACTGTCAGACGGGCTATTGCGTGAATTTATCCGGATACCTGTCCATTAACATTAATAGATCTCCTGTAGAGACCTATTGTGAGTGTAACTAATCATAATGGCCGATTACACTTCCTATATAAATTCAGCGAAGCTGTTAGGCATACCCGAGGACCAGCTGGCTTCTTGGTGCGAGAGTAAACTACAAGAACACCTAGCTAGAGAAGAGCGGGCCGCAGAAAGAGCCGAGAAGGCCGCGGAACGCGAACGACAAAGAGAAATAGAAGAAAGAGGCGACAAAGCGGCTCATCGAGAGCACGAAATTGCCCTAAAGAAATTAGAGCTGCAAGGAAACCAACCGACCGCGGTTCCAACGAATAATGTTAAAGCAAAACCAAAGCTTCCAACCTATAATGATAAGGTCGACCAGATCGATTCTTATATTCATCGTTTTGAGCTCCACGCGGTAGCCGCCGGATGGGAAAGAACTGAATGGACTTCGTGCCTTGCAAATTTATTAACGGGACGTGCACTTGAAGTATTCCATGGCCTCAACATCGAGGATTCTAAAAATTACGACATCCTTAAAAAGGCTCTTTTAAAGCGTTTTCAACACACCGAGGACGGTTTTCACCAAAGATTCCGGAGTTGTAAGCCAGATCCGTCCGAAAATTTTTCAACGTACGTCGACCGCCTAAAGCACTACTTAGACCGCTGGATTCAGCTGGCTGGTGTCGCTGACGGTAATTTTAAAGGGCTTTATGAGCTCGTTCTGAAGGACCAAATATATAACGCGTGCCATTCAGAGCTAGTGTCCCACATTAAAGAGTGGGCACCTAAGACGTTATCGGAAATCACGTCCTTAGTAGAACAGTACGCGTCCGCACACCCTAATCGTTCGCTGGCTAAAGCCAAAACTAGCGAACCGTTTTATGCCGGAGTCGGTGGAACTGCGCCAATGGATACAAGAAATTCTCGACCAGTTCATCGCCAGACGCCGCCTCCGCGTGCATATTCCGAACCGCCGCCCAATAAAGCTCGCGGTTTTCCAAGCCGTGCTGGACCTCCCACTCGGGGACATTTTATTCGCTATTCAGGTCCACCCCGTCGTGACGTTAACGAGGGCTACCACTATCAGAGCCTACCATGTCCACCTCCTTGGGCATATTATAATAATCCATATAGTGCACCTCCAATGCAACCCAGACGTAATATATATGACAGCATTACGTGTTATCGGTGCAATAAACCAGGTCATACGTCAAAATATTGTAGGGTTAAGTTTGAAGCTGCAAATGCTTGCACCGTCATTGTTCCGGCTGCACAGAGTAGCCGTACCGTTGAAATTACGTCGCCCATGACGGGCACCGTTCCGGTTATGTCGGCCCTCCATCAACACGGGTCATTGACCTTATATGAGGGTCATGTTAACGCCATACCCGCGTCTGTCTTACGCGATTCAGGTTGCACCACTATCGGTGTTAGGGAATCACTGGTCAGACCGACCCAGCTGATTGAACAACAGGCAACTTGCATTACTTTCGGGGGCTCCGTCGAGCGATTCCGTCTCGCGGAGATATACATCGACACGCCATTCATTACAGGTGTCGTAACGGCATGCGTATTACCAAATCCGGTCGCCGATCTAATTATTGGTAATTTACCACAGGTTAATGATACACCTGACGGCCAGTTAAAAGTTTGGAACGAAAACGTCCCCTCCAGTGTTACAAATCTGGTACTGGGTGGTAGTGCCCTCTAGCTGTTATGAAGAGGGTCTTCTCAATGATGGAATTATGACTGCATTTTAAATCGAGAGGTATTTACTATTTACTCTTTCGTACCATGCCACACACTAAGAACAATCTGAATAAGTTTCATAAACAGACCTGCAGGGCCACAAATTTAATTACATTAAATTTCCTAACAATTTTGTCTAGATCTATTACATAGTAAAAGACAACATCAGCAGCATCAAATGAAAATTCAATAATATGTCACTAGAAGTCTTCTCTAGATTCCTATAAGGTTATGATCATTCTGACTCACTAACAATTTAAGTACTAGTTATATATCTCTCAGATATAGTCTGCCTACTATCCATCAAGCAATATACTAATGTCTCTGGCGACGATGTCATCTCAGCTATTTGTGCCTACCGCTTATAATGGATCAAGCTCGTCAATATAAACTGACGTAGTTAAGTCTATTGGATCTACTCTAGGATGGGCTGGCAATCCCCAGCCTCATCCAGACAAATCAATCCCAATTCACAGATGTGTATGCCAAACATTCATACTGGTGGCAAGTCAATATAAATCTTTGTCTTGCATTCTTGGGTAGCACTCCTAGCATATGCGGCAATCCTGTCCTACTGGATAAATTATGTTCAGCTCCTCGTTCATTGTTGAATCATCAAAGGACAAACACTTACACTTGGTCCCTGGTATTAGAAAAACCAGGGAACAGTAGACAATAGCAGTGGGCATATCTCATTCAAGCATATGGCTTCATCTCAATGTCTATAGTGGACTAGACATGAATCAACAGTCTTATGATTCTTCAGGCAGAATCGTGCCGACGCCTGCACAGATTGGAATTTTCTGTATGGAGTAATGGACATAGGTATGGCTACGCTTTTATACTGTGCAGCCACCTGCAAATTACCGTCCAAATCCCTAGATTTGCTTGGTGCATCCATGCGAGCTCATCTCGCAGTATTAATATATTCTACGTGGGAGTTGGTCACGGCCTTGTACTAAAAACAGACAAGGTCAAATTAAAATGTCAAAACAATTACTGAAATCTTTAAACCCTCGTGCTTTCTACATTTTATGTACGAATTTCTGAACGCGACTAAGCGTCTTAAACTATCTATCCTTATTCACCCCTTCTCTTCCCTTCTAAGTGTTCATCAAAATCACGGGGTCGAGAATTGCACTGTCACTCCTAACTTATCCATTTATTCTATCTCGCCCCACTTTCTTTCCATCTCTAAGAAAAAGTGTTTCAAAAACAAACTGTTCACGAGAACAGTTCAAGGACAAAATTACGCTGGTTATAATCAACGAGACCGTGAAAAATCAACTCCTTACAAGTCGTGACCCAGCACGGCATTTATATTACTTAAACCCTGACAGTTGCGTGTGTCACCACACGACAACAGTCAAAACGTCCACCGGATGGTAATTTACAAACCCCTGCGTTTGATTTTAATGTCACGCCTACAGTTTTCTATAAGGAACAACAAAGCGATCCATCACTACAACCGCTGTTTGCGAAAGTTCAGCCTCAGAACCGAAATGCCTCTCCGTTTATCATTAAAAATGAATTATTATACAGAAATTTCCGAAATAAACGTGAGACCATTGAACAGCTCGTGGTGCCTAAGCCGTTCCGTCGCGACATTCTGCGTCTCGCGCATGATACATCATTTTCAGGCCATCAAGGTTCAGCCAGAACCAAATCACGGATATTGGCTCATTTTTTCTGGCCTGGTGTATACGCGGACGTGAACCGTTTTGTGGCGCGCTGCGATGTATGTCAAAAACGTACACCTAAAGGTAAAGCATCACGCGCACCCCTTCAGGAGATGCCTCCAGTCTCAACACCATTCGAGCTTGTGTCGCAGTTGACATAGTAGGTCCTCTTAGTAAATCAGACAGAGGCCATCGATTCATCCTTTCGGTAATCGACTACGCGACGCGCTGGCCTGAGGCTATTCCTTTGAGAGACATTACGGCTGACCATGTCGCTGAGGCGCTTGTTACTATTTTCTCGCGAGTCGGATTTCCGACCGAGATTCTTTCAGACAGAGGACCACAATTCACCTCTGATCTATACAAAAAGGTACTAGAATTAGCGGGAATTAAACAGAAATTAACGTCCCCCTATCATCCGCAGTCAAATGGTTGTTGCGAGCGGTGGAATGCGAGCATGAAGTCTATGCTAGCACGCGTATCCGCCGACAAACCTGGAGACTGGGACCGTCAGCTCCCCGCTATTCTCTTCGCCTATAGGGAACTCCCGAACGCGTCCACGGGTTTCTCCCCATTTGAGTTATTATACGGACGTAAACCACGTGGCCCGATGGCCATACTTAGTCATTTGTTCGCCGGTTCTGAAACCGACGATTATGATACGCGATGCGCGTATCAATATGTTGTCGATCTCCGACAACGAATTATTAATGCATGCAAAACCGCTCTGCAATTTGCATGCGCTAGAGCGAGTTCTTCAAAATTTTATCGCGATCAGGGCGCCCAAATGCGCGCCTTGTCCGTCGGAGATCTGACACTTGTTCTTTTGCCGCAAACGCAAAACAAACTCCTTCTAACTTGGAAGGGACCATACAGAGTCCTTAAGAGACTCTCCAGAGTGAATTATTTGATAGATATTCGTGGGCAGAGGAAAATATTTCATATTAATATGCTGAAAAAGTACCTGCCTAGCGATGATCATCGTAACAACTCCGTTCATGTCGTCCCAAGGGCCAACGCGGCTTTAGTTACTGTCGACGACGAGGACCCTTTGAGTATCGACAAATCGTTGCCCATATTACAGGCCACCGAGAGTATAAACGATGTTAATATCAATGATGAGCTTGCGCCGTCGCAGAAACAGGATCTTACACACCTGCTCCAAGAATTTGCCACGGTGTTCACTGATTTGCCGGGTTGTACGTCTTTAGTCCAACATGTAATACGACTTCAGACAGACGTACCGGTATTTTTTAAACCGTACCCACGCCCGCTGCACGCTCACGAAACGATAATTACAGAAGTACGTGCCATGCTACGGCTAGGCGTGATAGAGCGATCAACAAGTCCGTATTGCTCACCGATTGTCCTGGTCAAGAAGAAAGACGATACCGTGCGTTTTTGTATTGACTATAGAAAGCTCAATGCTATAACCATCTATGATGCGGAACCCATTCCCAATCAGGAGGACTTATTCGCGCGGTTATCCAATGCAAGTATCTTCTCTAAAATAGACTTATCCAAAGGATATTGGCAGATTCCTCTCGAAGAAGCAAGTAAACAATATACAGCTTTTCAAACCCCTTTGGGTTTAATGCAATGGAAATATATGCCTTTTGGACTGGTTACTGCACCAGCCACTTTCGCGCGCATGATGAACATCTTGCTAAATGAATTGCGCTGCGTTCTATCATATTTCGATGATATATGTATTTTTCAGGCTGATTGGGCTGGCCACTTAATGGCCCTTCGTGAAGTTTTTGCCGCTCTTCGCCGAGCTGGCCTTACCGCGCGACCCAGTAAGGTGTTCCTAGGATATCACCATATAAACTTTTTGGGTCATACCATAACCCACGGGGTTCAGACTCCAGACGATCGCAAGATATCCAGTATTTTGAAACTGCAACCTCCTAAAACTAAAAAGCAAGTCCGTAGCTTGTTGGGACTTTTGAATTATTACAGGAAATTTATACCAAACTTTTCCTCTCTCTCAGCCCCGTTATCTGATCTAACGAGGAAAAATGTTCCAAATAGAGTCGTCTGGACGCCTCAGTGCGCTGATGCCCTTCAGACTATTCAGAATTTATTTTCTACTTTCCCCCTGCTTGTTTTACCCGATATACGCCAGACATTCATCGTCCGAACGGATGCATCAGATAAAGGAATAGGCGCCGTGTTACTCCAACAGCGTGACGGTTTCTTGCGACCGTGCTTATATGCAAGCCGGAAATTACTTGATCGAGAGACGCGCTATGCGATTGTCGAACGAGAGTGCCTCGCAATTGTTTACGCGGTAGATGCATTTTCTCGATACTTATTAATGTCCGAATTTATAATTGAAACGGATCATCGACCATTACTGTTTCTTAAGTCGAACAGAGCCAAGAATGCTCGACTAACCAGATGGAGCCTTGCGCTCCAGGAATACAAATTTACTATTCGGGCTATACCTGGGGAGGATAATTTACAAGCTGATGTATTGTCCCGTTTGATTTAGTGTTCTAAAATAGTCTGTTAAACATTGAGGTTGAGCATTTTTCACCTTTTTCGGAGACCGTGGATGGTTTCACATTATATTGTCCTACCAATTATGGACATTCTTTCTCAAAATTTCCATGTGATTCCTTTTTCCACTAGCGTCCATCCTGACCATGACCTGAGTTTCAGACAACCTTGACGCCTTTGTCTGCGGGTCAATGAGATGAGAAAATGGCAAACCGAGCGACCAGACCTACTGCTGCCAGGATACCATTACTTTAATTAACTATTGTTCGTTCATGTTCTATGAATGTATTAATTACGCTCAATGAAGCGATGAGCTAGTTGCTCAATATTTCAGTCTTTACAGTATGTCTGTGTGAAAGAAGTTTATCACTTTAATTCTTAAGTGCTACAATAATTATATATTATCACAGAACGTCGCATATAAACATACATATGCTATTGTCCATCGATAATGCACGTTCTTAGAACTTTTTTTCGACTTTCAGTAACGATATATTTTTTACTATATAGCCCTTTCCAAAGTACTATTACATAGCAACGTTAGTAGATAGTTATGTCGTTCAAACCCTAAGTTTTCACTGGGGTGGGGGATGTGTCAAGAATAGATTTAATGCATAAATGTTTCCACTGACTAAATTTTTGTGAGAGAGCAGTGAGTAATTTTTACAAACGTAATTATTGTGCGAGCCAGCATAACTTGGTCTCGTAAACAATTTGTTTCGAACAGTTTTTTTTATAATAGATAGACAGAAGGTGTGGGGAAGGATAGACGGACAGCGTAGGTGTGCATGACAGAGCACTTTTTATATCTCGTGTTTTGAACTAGGTTTAGTAAAGAGGGAAGGGGTGAGTAGGAATTAAATGTTATTGAGATGTCTGTTGACGTACAGAAAATACCGTGATCCAGAGTAAAAGCTCGGGGTTTTGAACATGTTAAGAATTTATTGCTATAAAATTACATTTTATTGTCTTGGGTGATTCGACCTTTGATGTCGACCCTAGGTCGTTGCGTAGGGCTGTTACTTAAAATAACTCAGTTCGGCAGCTGAGCTAGAAGTGGTTGCACCAATCACAATCCAGGAATTAGACGGTAAGCTGCAGATGCAGACCAGTATTTAAGGCCATACAGAACTTAGTTCTGGGCCACATGTAGACAATCCATTTACGAGGTGGTCGGCGATAGTCCTCAGCCAGATGAGAGACATAGAGACGCAGTTGAGCAGTCCATTGTGAGGAGCCTGATTTAAAGCTCCAGAGCCTAAGCTACTTGGTTTGATATAAACCCACAGCGTTTACATCCAGCGCTCTCACTCCCAGTGAGGGAAGCATGGTGAGAGTCCATACGTACTAATTTGTAATGATGAAAGTGAACCGTTCTACTTTCTTTTGAAGACAGTTTCAGAGCTACCGCCAGACAACGCATGGTTGTACAAGCATTCTCCATGGCGTGTCTAGAGGAAATGTCCATATCATAACATGTCTCATTGAATTAATAGAATTTAAACTGTTATATCCGTCGCCACGTGCGCGGATTCTATTTGGCATATAACTCATATGACCTGCAAGTAGTTAGATTGAATACGTTAGTCTTTATAGAAAGCTGTAGTTTCATTAGTTAGATTCAGTTGCCTTTGAATTGATATTTATATTTATAATTATATTTGTTACATTAATTCCTGTAATTAAACTGCCCTACAGTTCTGCTAAAAATCAAAGCAATTGATTTATTTAGTTTTTAGAGTGCAAGTATATTTTTTTTTTGTGTGTTCGTCGATTGTGGGAGCGGACCTCGAAAGAGTGTCAGTCGAAATATCCCCATCTAACCCACATCGCGACAGATGGCACGGTCGTGGAACAATAGAACATTCTCAGGCTTTATATCGCTATGATATGTTTTTTTACAATGGAGATGATCAACAGCTTGAGCAATCTGTGAAAATAGGAAAATGAAGAATCGTAAGTAACTCTCGGTTCTCCTCCTTCCTCCCCCCCCCCCCCGACCTTTTTTTCTTTTTTTATTATTATCTCTTGATTGTAATTTCGAGGCACATTCTTTATTTAATTTCTTGATTGTAATTTCGAGGCACCTTCTTTATTATATATAAATGCTATACATTATACATTATTATTTAAGCCAGGCGCTTAACTTGCAGTGACCACATTTATCATTACATTGCTTTCTCCCTCCTCCACCGTTTTAATGCTCAGATTCCATTATTTGTATTTTCTAAGCTCAACTTTCTTAATGACTTTGGCAAGAGATTTGACTTCCAGCCCTTAGAGTACATACGTATTTAAAAGCGGTTTAACTAAAGCAACAGAATTATGTCTCTAGTTACTACATCAAATAAAGACAAGGACCAATAACAAAGTCGGCCGTTTTCTCATTCTCCCATTCTTCCCAAATGAAAAATTTACCAACAGACACCCTTAATCAACATTTCCTTAGTATTAAATTCGAATCATTAAAACGTTTTGTAGTTGACAAGGATATGAACAAAAGTGATATGAATGACCACGTTTAGTCCGCACTCTACAAGTAGGAAAACCAATAACTTCAAGCGGCACCTGAACTAATGACTGGCATTTCTAAGATGGGCAGAACATGTGGGGAGAGCTCATGCACCCAGCTACAATAACGACCGTAATCAACAATCAATCAATCGGATCGGAGACAATCACACGTTTTTGGGGGTTTCTAAATGCCATACCAAGCATTTTCAGGGATGCATCAGATTTCACCCACTGACGTCATCGGGGAGAATAACTGTAATTGTCAATCCAGATATTTGCCGACTTTTGGGTTTCGAACACATTTTAACCCTTTGACTGCTGAACGTGTGAATGCTACATTTTCTCAAATCCTGTCTATAACAAGATCCATTATTTCAGTGACTTTAGATGGTAAATCCGAATCTAATCAGGGTGCTGTACTGCATTTGTAGCTGGTAATGGAGAAGCTAACCTTGCAACAGACGGATCAGTCAAGAGTGAACAACATAGTGCTGAATGGCTTAAGAAAGAATTTTAAAATATCGACATAATCCAGTTCCAATATTAACATAATACTGAAGACAAAGAAAAACACGAAAATAAAAATGGATCGAGGGGAAATTCTCATGTTTATACTGCATTACCATAAAGGTCGCAAAAATAATTATGACTTAGAAATTCATTAAAATTAAGAGATCTCCAAATTTGACAATGGGCCGAATTTGAGGTCTTTGCCTTGGGATGTTCGATGCTCTTGGCGTTTACACCTCAGCATTTCCTGTTTCAATAGTTTCTTTGTTTCAGTTGGTAGTTCTTGTTTCAATAGTTTCTTTGTTTCAGTTGGTAGTTCTTGTTTTAATAGTTTCTTTGTTTCAGTTGGTAGTTCTTGTTTCAATAGTTTCTTTGTTTCAGTTGGTAGTTCTTGTTTCAATAGTTTCTTTGTTTCAGTTGGTAGTTCTTGTTTCAATAGTTTCTTTGTTTCAGTTGGTAGTTCTTGTTTCAATAGTTTCTTTGTTTCAGTTGGTAGTTCTTGTTTTAATAGTTTCTTTGTTTCAGTTGGTAGTTCTTGTTTTAATAGTTTCTTTGTTTCAGTTGGTAGTTCTTGTTTCAATAGTTTCTTTGTTTCAGTTGGTAGTTCTTGTTTTAATAGTTTCTTTGTTTCAGTTGGTAGTTCTTGTTTCAATAGTTTCTTTGTTTCAGTTGGTAGTTCTTGTTTCAATAGTTTCTTTGTTTCAGTTGGTAGTTCTTGTTTTAATAGTTTCTTTGTTTCAGTTGGTAGTTCTTGTTTCAATAGTTTCTTTGTTTCAGTTGGTAGTTCTTGTTTCAATAGTTTCTTTGTTTCAGTTGGTAGTTCTTGTTTCAATAGTTTCTTTGTTTCAGTTGGTAGTTCTTGTTTCAATAGTTTCTTTGTTTCAGTTGGTAGTTCTTGTTTCAATAGTTTCTTTGTTTCAGTTGGTAGTTCTTGTTTCAATAGTTTCTTTGTTTCAGTTGGTAGTTCTTGTTTCAATAGTTTCTTTGTTTCAGTTGGTAGTTCTTGTTTCAATAGTTTCTTTGTTTCAGTTGGTAGTTCTTGTTTCACCCGTCCTCATCCCAGGTCTCTCGTTTCTTTTTCTTATTCTTCTCTCTAATGAGTAGATGGGGTGAAATAATACATGTCTCTTTTAATATTCTTTAGTTACAATTTCTATTATTTTCATGTAACAACACTTGGAACTGGCACGTAGAATGCACACAGAAACATCCGTTCACCAGTTTTCTAGTTTATTCATTACATAGTGGTTTTCCTGCATTTTTATATCATAGATCTAGGTGAGCCATGTTGATCATTTTTTAAACTAGATGATCCTCCATCAAGATAGATAGGGCCGGATTACGGTTTTGTAGGCCCCTGGGTTTCAGATACTGTCAGACCCCCAGCTGTAATGTCTGAATTTCGGTTTTATTACATATAAAACCTACCAACATTTTCATAAAAATAATACTGCGATAAACAAAAAGTAAGAGTTTGATATTTATACTTTCACTCAGTCTCTGGAGGCCGGCAGCTGGCTGAGGCCCCTGGGCTGCTGCCCATAAAGCCCGAGCTTTAATTAATCTGGCACTGAAGATAAAATAAAACCTTGTAAATTCTAGTACCGGATATGTTCATGTCATTGGTGGTCGAAAACTGATGTAGTTCACACAGTTTCATCATTTTTTTTGGACACAAAGTCCTAAAGTTTTTGTCTGCTTACACGTTCATCCTCTAGCTATTTTATAATATGATGAAGATAATCGGCGTTTGAAGTCAAATGAAACTAGCTCTGTAGAGAAGGTGTGTGTAAAATCAAAGATGTAAAAGTTATGTATTCGTATGCAAAAAGACGGCGAAGTCTGCAGAAAGGTTCCTCCTTCATTAATATATTACCTAACTTCAGCAAAGTCTGGATCTCCCATGTTAAAGTTCGACATGTCTAAAGTGTTGAAAGTTCAGATTTTCATCCAGATTACTTACTGTAACTCAATTTGAACATCAGAAATATACATTTCCGTTATTCTATTGATACATTCTATTCTCTGTTTTAAATTCTGAAGAGGAGATTGGAACAAAATCTTATTCCAGCCGTTCTGGGCCGATTCAAATAATTAAATGGTGACTTTAAGCAACTTTTGTCATGTCGTCAGTTTCTCTTTAGTGACGAATTCTTTCCTCTGAAACATGCTTTCAATTTCTCGCTTTATCACGTCCTTATCAAAATTATCTATCTTCTCCTTTCTTCCTCTTTTCGACGGGGTGGACGCAATGTCTGATTCTTGTAACCATTTTCTGAGAGACTTTAAATCAATTCCCAAAGCACGTCAAGTTCTTTTAAATAGGTCAATGATGTCAACATAAAGACAGCCACGTCTTGTTTCTCGTGTGATATATCTGAACAATTTCAAAGCAATACTTCTAACTACAGGAAATTTGTACTTCAACACAATAATAATGAACTATAGTGTGTTTGATAATGAAAAATACGAGTTTCAACGGATTGAATAAAAAGGCCACTGAAAGATTCAACTGTCTTATATCAACGGGTGCGTGAGCGTGACGTCATAAGTTATTGAACGGAAGGCACTTTTTTATTGGTGCACACATTCTGAACGTAGGAGATTTCATTGTAATTACGAGTGTTTTGGTTCCCGACATCGATGATTTCCCTGCATTTGGAATGAGTCAACACAAATGTAGAAAATTGAGCGATGTAAACTATCTGACATTCTACTCAGTGAGTTGCTGTAGTGCCGGCCTATTTTGTATAGCATTAAGAGACAAAATTTAAAACTGTTTGTCTTTTAGGGGTGCAAAAAGTATTCTTTAACTTCATGGATATCCTAAACCTGCAAGCAAATTTTCACTTTAATCAAACAGACAGTTTAAAAGATATAAGGCAATTGCCATGGTCATAAATTTTAGAACGAACTACAGTAATGGCTGCGCTCTGTGGATGGCTCAACGCATCTTGGCATCAATTCTTTTTTTTTTGCTGATTACTTTCCATTTGAAGTGGTGATTTTGCTGTTGTTTTGTTTTTGTTTAACCTTTGTAAGAATGTGTCAGTTACTACAGTATACAATACATTTTTGTCTCTGTAAGTTCTGAAGTCCCTGGATTCAAGACGCAGTTTTACCAGAAAGAAAAAAAAAGAAAACCTGCTAATATTTCATGTTTATACTGCATTACCATAAACGTCGCAAAAATAATTATGACTTAGAAATTCATTAAAATTAAGAGATCTCCAAATTTCACACGGGATGAGGACGTTTAGTTGGTTTTTTTTTTTTGATTATCTTCCATTCTCTTCCCCTCCGCCCATATCTCTTCATGTGTTTAAACAGTAGCTTTGTTTATCAATATACAATTCCCGCCTTCAAATACGGCAGTAACAATAGCCCTACTTGGAAAGAACAATAATGGTTTTAGCTTCTGAGGCCAAAACATGCTCTTTGGGTTCATTTGTAAATGTTAAAAATGGGATTTTCATTGAGACCACAAAGTACTTGACACCCATACCCAATACGGGCATCAGAGGAATTTTATTGAGTTTATTGATACATTTTATTCTACATCTTAAATTCTGAACAATCGATAGGGTAGAAACCTGTAACAAAAAGAGCCAAATTTATTTCACCACCTCTACATTAATTAATTTATTCATTTAAATTATAACGGGAAAAGATCAAATTTAATGTTTGTGATGTTATCAATTTCTTTACGTCACCAATAAAAAATTCAGTCTTTGTTACTGTGATGTTGTAGCAATAGTGACTTCTGTTATCTGTCACAATTGTTCAGTAAGAAGCAAAAATTGTAGAGTTTGGACAAAGATAGAGAGAAAAAATATAACGAAAACTAGATTGGGGACAAAAACGGCGGCAATAACTCTGCTGTCTGATTAGCACTCATGACGTCATGCTCTCTCAATATTACGAGTATAAATTATTAATAAACTTAAGAGAACATTTTTCCCCCCGACAACCTACATTATTCTAATTACTTATTTACCTATAACATTTCAGTGGAATAAATATTGTGTTTAAAGCACGATAATGATTATCTGAGGCACACTTGTATGACATTATACTTCATGTTTAGCTTTCTTTTTTCACCACCTTTCCATTTGTAGGGAGAAAAGGAACGAGTAGAATGTGAACTAAAACGAGTTGGATTTTGTCCATGTCCATTCCACAAACGTGCTATTTCATACTAAATCATAAATTATTATTCCACACAGTTCCAGCACTGTTAAGTCAACCTAATCTGCTTTGTAGGAGATAAGAGAGACGTTTCTTCTTGTCATTTGAGAAATATCTTTTTCTTTTTTTTAGTTTTTACTTTTGCTACAAGTTTAATGCAGAATTATTCTGGCATAATAATAAACTAGAAAACTTTGCACTAGAAAGAAATCACGAGAACAAAAAGCAATAAACAAACAACAGAAGACATTGGGGAAGTGGGAAGAAGACAAAATCATACACTCTAAGATGATATTCAGGATGAAGACAATGACAGTAATGAAAATATAGAAAAAGGCGAATAGACCGAATGACGACCAAACAAGATACGAAAAGACGAAAAAATAACTTTGACCAATCCAAAGAGTGATGAAAAACTATTTTTAAACGTAATAAAGTATTACTTTTAGTTTCCACCGTCCACCCATGAAAGTAATACAGACTTTAATTTATAAGTATTAAAATAAAAATTATAATAATAAAAGA
Source organism: Onchidella celtica (assembly GCA_963931925.1). Taxonomy (NCBI): domain Eukaryota; kingdom Metazoa; phylum Mollusca; class Gastropoda; order Systellommatophora; family Onchidiidae; genus Onchidella; species Onchidella celtica. Next base: position 48,360,840 of record OZ007582.1, read on the forward strand.
ACTATGTTGGGCGAGGATGAGATGGACACAGAATTTAGAATCTGATGTTGTCTGCACAAAGTAAACATATTTCATTGTAATAGTATAAACTAAGTTACAACTGATGTTGATGCTAAGTCAATCAATGTTACAGGAATTTGCTGTAAATAATTTTCCAAGTTATTATAATTTTCCAGGATGAAAGATGTTACCTTTGACCCTTGTTTTAAAGTTGCAATGATGAACAAACAATAGAGAAGGAGGAAAGAGAGGCAAGTGGACACTGAGTAAAGCTAATGAAGCAAAATGAACAGAATGGAGACAAAGATGAGACCAAGAGAATTGGAGAATTAAAAACTGAAGAAAAAAAAAAAATGATTTCGATCAATTAATTTAAATATAATTTTATTGAATACATCTCATATTTACCTGTTTGGAGAATTTCTTGCTCTCATCTATTGTCAGTGAAGACAAACGGCCGAAAAGATCTCCTCCCTTACAGAACGGCATCACTATAGCAAAATACTTTGGACATTTCACAGCGATTATGAACTGCATCACGAAATCGAAGTCAAGTTGACTCATAATTTTAACTTCGTTGAGAAACATGCTCTCCCTTTTCTTATACACGATACTGTCATTTTGGCTGTCTTCTGTTTGGACAAGCTTTATTTTTTTCACAGCAACCAGAGTTCTTTGGGGGCCATCACGTTTGGCAAGAATGACTTTGCCGAATGAGCCATGTCCCAACACTTTTTGCTTTTTAAGGCCAAGCACTTCCCACATGTCGGCTTGCAAAACGTGTAGAAATTGCATGTAACCTTCGTCGTTTTCTTGTAATGAGGTCATGATGCTACTAGCAGGTTTGTAGTGGTTTGAAATGACAGCGTGAACAATTTCAACACATCCAACAGGAAACGATCTCACAAAAGAGCAGAAAATTTAGTCAACTGTTGTGTCTTAGAGGTGATTAATGTCCAAATATTTGATGTAAGAGTCCCAAGCACAGTTTGAAATTCAACAAAACGAATGGATATCTGACGCTCTAGGTGCAGACAATACAAATATCGCATAGAGGAGAACACTTTGATTCCGACTGAGGTCAAGATAGCAAACTGGGAAATTTGAGATTTGATCCGGGTTGTAAATTATCCTCTTCATTCCAAATAAGGACAGATATATATCTTATGAGCTTCATTCCAAATATGGGCATAGCAAATGCCTTTCTGTACGATAAGGCGTTAACCATTGAAAATGCCAGCCAATCAAATTTTGATTTCAATACAAATTCTTTCAAACAAGGGGGGCTGAGGAGTCTACACCCCCCCCCCCCCACCTCTCTTTCCGTTGCTCTATTGTTTGCGCCACCGCCCAATGGAGGGGGTCCTGGCTTGAGACAATAGCAGTTTTTAAACTAGGTCATGATGTCCACGGACTCCCGGGTGTCAAGTGTGGGAACGACTCTATCTACCTGTTCTCATTTGTCTGTCCAGCTGCATTATCTATTTCCTTCTAGAAGATTTGTCTGTACCACTACCGTCCGCACGCTTATGACACGCGTCACCCGGAGAACTTCAAAGGGCAGCAATCAAAACAGTGGACAATGGAGATGATTTGTCAACTACTGACCGAGACTGTAATTTAGAAATATTTCTTTTATGACGCCTGTGGTGACATGCTCCTATGTATTGAGTTTTTGTATACATTGGAGGGAAAGGGAAGAGGGAGTGGCGCCACAATCTTCTAATGTCTCTATATTTATGAAATGGAAATATATCACAAAAAATGGAAGCCTCCCTCATCAATGTAATTTTAACAGTTTTGGTTGTATGTTTGTTTAAACTGTAATCAAATTTATTTATTTATTTATCTATTTATTTAATTTTTATTTATTTATTTATTTATTTATTTATTTATTTATTTATTTAATTATTTATTTATTTATTTATTTATTCAGTAGTTTAAAAAAAAAAGTGGTTGTGTATTTCATTGTGGGGGCAATTTTGGCCTTTTTTTTCCCCCCTGTTCATCGCCACATCCTGAATGCCAGTTTCAAAATTTGTAAAAATTTATCTTCTCAAGTGTCAATTTATCGAATCCAATCGCTTTTGCACTGACCTTTTGTGTTTATTCAAGTTTGAGTCAATATTAAACATTGTTATAAAACATATAAAATACAATGATCTTTGTTTTGACTCCCAGTAAATAATAAGCCCACTGAACGGGGAATAGGGAGAATGCATTTGATAAACGTTAAGTTGGTGCGTAGTGTCATACCACGCGTGAGTACTAGAGAGATTATTTTGGGAAATTGTCTAGATCAGAGAGAGAGGGAGAGAGAAGGGTGGAAACACAGGTTTATCCTGGGTAATGCCAGGCACCTCATCTCGTTGTCAAAAACATCCCAGTTTTATATATTTCTTGAGCAGATAAATTCAGTGGATGGTCGAACGGGTGTAGATTTGATTCTAATACCATTTAGACAGAGAAAAACTTTCACTGAAAATCTTAATTCATAGACAACAAACTAACGTCACAACAACTCCTCCTTGAGGTTGGCGGATGAAAGATACATTGAAAAAAATAAGACCAATATTAATGAACAGAAATATATCAACGACCAACAAATTCAGAGTCTTGAAAACATAATTATGTCTTGTCAGTGCTTTTATACGGATGTGAATGTTGGACAATAAACAAAGAAATAGAGAGGGAACTAGAGGCAGCCGAGATGTGGTTTATCAGAAGAATATTGAGAATATCATAGATGGAGAAAAAATCAAATGAGTCAGTACTGAGAGATTCTAATCTGCAAAGATAATTAATTAAAAGAATAAGACAGAGGCAACTGAAATTTCTAGGGCACATCTGTCGCCTTAGGAGCCTCCAACATCTAGCAATCATTGGCAAGATCGAAGGCAGGAAAAGCAGGTGTAGACAGAGAAAGACTTTCACTCTTAATTCATGGACAACAAAATAAACGTCACAATAAAAACTCGTCCTTGAGGTTCGCGTATGACAGATCCGAGTGGAGAGCCATGATCGCCAATGTCTGTTCCAGACAGGGCAAATGATGATGATTTCTGACGTCAGTCTTGTGAGATAATAAAAATTGAAAACTGAAGATAAAAAAAAAAAAAGTTCAAAAAGAAATTATTCTTTACAAAATTAATACACAATTTCTTTTCTTGAAGAATACAACTGTAAAATATCTCCTCATCAATTATCGGTATAGTTTTTTTTTTTTTCAGTTTTCAAACATTTCTAATAGAATCAGAAAATTCTTAGAATTTTGTACCAGCACTTAATCTTAAAGTTGTCAGCATTGCTGGTTAGTGCCAGTCAGAATGAGTTTGTCATTGCAAACCACCGGTCTACCCCACCATGTTATCTCTACGAAACAGTGATTAATGTTCTCATACCATCAATCTGGTACACGCTGGCTAATTGTAAACAATGGTGGAGAGCGAGGCCACAGGGCCGGTTGTCCCAGACGCAAAAAAAATAAATTCTTCGTGGCTCAAAATTTCAATACTTTCACCGTTTCAACGGCCAATTCTTTCTTCAAACTGAAATTCACCAAAATGTACCACAGATCTACATTGAGCCAAGAAAGACTGAGTAAGCTAGCAATTCTGTCAATTGAGATTTGAATGCATATTTCAATATTGTTATTGAAAACTTTGTATAAATGAATACCAGGCGATTTTAAATAAACTTGAGTATTAAATGCACTATAATTTCATCAGTATTTCTTTAAAACATACTATAATAATATGACTGTGCGTAATGTGTGTTTGGAGGGGGGGGGGGTCGGGGTTATGGGGCTCTATAGTCTACTGGTGGAAGAGTCTCAGAGAGTGCCATTTGACCACGGGACGGGGGGAGCGCAATACTTTCGCTGGAATCCACGATACCCCAAGAAATGGTGAATATTACAATATACCCCGACGGGAAACAAAAATCCATCACAAAATATTTGGTAACCTCCTAGTTAAAACTCCATCTCAGAAAAAAAAAAAATTACAAGCTCCGTTTCTTTTTCTGATACTCTTTAATACTTTGGCAACCTGAGTGTTGTCAGGCAGCAACACTGGCAATATAATAATATCATTCATTGACCAGAGATCAGAGCTAACACGGTAAATATCTGGCCAGTTACAAAATGAATCATTGTATTTTGTAAAGTAAAACTAGTAGCTTTGAAAAGCCATTCAGATTGCCATACAAATCCATCTCTCCATGTGGACACAACTAGAGTTTTCATCTAAAAGTGAAACTGAAGTTTGATAAAAGAAGCAACAACTGGAAGAACAGAGACACCTACAGATCAATAAATCAGCTACATAGATCATGATTGGAGGTTACATAGCATAATAGCAATCAAATTCAATGTCAGCTAAAATCTCTTTCCTTCGGTGACCTTGTGGGGCGGTGCCTGTAGTCTCTAGTAATCATAAAATTGATCATTTAATATACTACAGAGAACTTTTACTTCAGATTGTTGTTTTGTTTATGTTCACGGGTCATTTAATAAACTGACATTTTTTGTTCACAATTCTCCTTAAAGACTTCCAAAATTAAAAAAACAAACAAATAAAAAAATAAAACATGTAACTACATGTGGCAACAAGCTAAGTATCCGTTTTCTGTTGTTGATTTATTTTTTTATTTTGCCAAACTCTTTTTTTTTCTTAACTCACCGAGAGTTTTAAATTCCGAAAACGTCTATAATCAGTTTGGAAATTATTGTAAAGTTTTTTCTTCGTTTTTTTTGTTTGTTTTTTTTTTCTAACGTGTGGGCTTTTCGTTCTACAACAATTGTTACTTTATTTTGCTACACTTCAGCCTTTCATTGATTTAGTAAACACTTCCTTCGGGATGTAAAATATTGGATTTGACCTCATAACCTTTGACATGGCCTTGCATAATTATTGATATCAGGATGAATAATGCTGTACGGGAAACGGCTGCACCAGTCAGAATGAATATTGCTGTTCACAGAAACGGTTTCACCAATCACAAAATCGATCAAGAAAAGGCCTGGGTCGCTACACTGAAACAGTGCGTCACAAAGTATGGTGAGACAGTTGGTCATTACCTCACCTTATGCCATTTTAAACCTTGACCTATGTGTTGACTTAATCTTGAGTATGGCATTGTTGTTTTTAGTAATTCTTTTCCCACTTGCAACCTTGTTCCACACGACATAGTTCATCTGCTTTGAAAATCCCGTTTTGCTGAGGTACGGTATAAAGAAAGAGTTTTTCTCAACTCGCCTCTTCTATTTTGACCTACATTTTCACCTTAATCTCTGGTATGATGTTGCTGTTATCAATAATTATCTGAATGCAACATAGATATTATAAGACCCAGGGGTTGTTGGCAATGCAAGGCCCAGGCACATGTTGCTGACTGAAAATTCAGGGCCCACGCGACTCAGACACTAAAATATAAATAAATCAGCATTACATGTAGCATGTACTTGAGAACATTTAAATATAAAGGGAAAGAACCCATTAAAACAATGCTAAATTGAAAGGAAGAAAAGAAGTGGAGCAAGGCTGGATTAACCATTAAGCAAAATAAGCACGTGCTTGGGGCACCAAGGGAAAGGGAGGGGGGGGGGTGCACCACAGACATTTTTTATTGCCAGATTTACAATGGACCACAGTGGTACAGTTGAATCAGGTTCCTCAAAAGGGTCAACCACAAAAAAAAAAAAATGATGTTTTAGGAGGCGTATAAGTCCTGCTATTATTTTATTTTCAAATGTACATTAAACCCAAAAAAAAAAAATGCACTGCGTCTAATGTGGCCGTACATATATTCAGTGCAGAAAGTTTTACCGTTGGCAGTATGTTATATACAATGTATGGGGGAGGATTCAAACATCAGTTGAAAATGATAAAGTTAATGTGGCGTGGAAGTCATTTAGTCTAGCATTGGTGTGTAACAGTCCAGCCTTGAACTCCGATGTGCAGAGAAGTAGAAGATCGAAGAACTAATAGCAAAACAAAACAAACAAAAAAAAACGTTCTATCAAGTCTTGAACTTAGAAATGATCCACACAATATCAGCAGTGACGTCATGTATTCTCCTTGCCAGTCATCAACTTTACTTTTCCTTTCTTTTTTTTTTCGGTTCCCTTTCCAGCCCAAACATCTTGTTGATTTACATGACTTTCCCTCATTTCCACGAATTTGTCTGTTCTTTTTTTTAGTTTCGTTTGTGGGGAAAAGAATTGTAGCTCTGGGGTGGGGGTGAAGTTGGGAGTTGGAAAGATTGGGGGAGGAACGGTATGTGTGTGTGTGTGTGGGGGAGAGGGGTCCTTTACCAAATTTTAACAACACTTTTAAGGAGCAGCCATGAAATAATGTCAACAGTGCCGAGTAGTTAATGAACAAATTGCATTTCCCGTACATGACGTTCCTTGAAGCCCCTACAAAATCATTGTAATATAACTTACAATCATTAAACCTTTTTTTTGTCTTTTAACTTGACTGCACTCATTATTAGTCCTTTAACGTTTGATATTTCCTTTTCATTCATCATTTCGAATATTGTTTTACTATGCAGCACTGCACATGTGGGTATATGGACGCCTTAAAAGCTAAGTTTTCTTGTGTACGGAAACGAAGACGGCAACGGAAAGGTGAAAAATCCACCAAGTAGTTAATAGAAAAAGTGTTTCTATGTGTGCGGCGTTTCCCTGCATATGAAAATGTTTTTTCTATTTCACTACAGAAAGGCTTTTTGACGTTGATGTTTCCGTTTCCGTACACATAAAAACGCGGCTTAACAAGTGATAGTCAGTTCGCGATCTCTCTATCTCTCTCTCTCTTAACTTTAAATTTAATTCGTTATTTTATTTTCATCCACTTTCTATTTTACAAGACTCAGTAGGTATGTGGATGCCTTGGGGACATGGACAAGTGATACTCAGCTGTGTTTTTGAAGTATTTTGCAATCTCTCCATCTCTCGAACGTTTTCTTATTTTACTTTCATTCTCTCCCGTCTTGCGTGACGCAATAGACACGTGATGGGAACAACAGGAGATACTCAGGTGTGCTTTTTTCTTTCTTTCTTTCTTTCTTCGGCTTACTGGAATCATCATCTAAGGCAGAAAACGGCCACAGATAAGAAGAGATAAAGGGGATTAAAACGATAACATATTTATGCGTCTTCTATACAAAACAGCCGTGCAACATTGCCAGTGAAGATTTTGAAAAATCCCAAGATAGGTAAAAAAAAGAAAAAATACCCAAGATTTTTTCCAAGCCTAAAAAATACATTAAAAATTTTATAATTAATTCCGTTATGCATTGAATTTAAACACAGAAATGTCAGTGGTTAATTCGCAGATCACACAAAAGATCCTCTCATTGAGACAATCTCAAATTGCCCCTTTGCCCATTTTCCTTTATTCGCCTTTTAGACCGCAAATGGTATTATGAGTGGAAGAGCAATTTCGCATGTGTGTGTGTATGTGTGTGTGTGTGTGTGTGTGTGTGTATGTGTGTGTGTGTGTGTGTGTAGATATAGATGGGTTTTCAAAAAGAAATAACAGCAAATATACAACAAAAGCCCGAAAAATTCCAAGACCTTTAATAAAAAAATGCCTACAAAAATTCAAGCCAACACCCCAAGGTATCTTCCAAGATTCCAATAAACGTCAACACTGCAAACTTGTATACCGAGTATTGGGGGGGGGGGGTGGGGGGGGGAGGATAAGGGTGAAAATCACGTTTTGTGACAGTGAACCATTTTGCGCCGGGAGGTTTTCACTTAGTAGGGAACTGTTATTCTCTCTATAATCTAGCACTTAAATCTTATCATCACATGCCACTATATGATGCATTTTAAAAGTGGTTATAGAAATGACTAAAAAAATGACCACAAAATGACAAAAATTGTTATAAAAAATATATTCATTTGTTTATTTATTTATGTGGGGAGGGGAGGGGTGACGTGGGTAGGCTTTGTCCCAGCAAACGAATACTCAAGTCAGTAAGAGACACCGCTTGATAGTTCGGCTGTTATCCGGGAGACGAGTGGCCGAGCGGTTAAGCCAATCGTTCTCTTCTTCCTTTGTGCCGCAGTAGAGGTCTCGGGTTCAACCCTCACCTTGGTCTTCTTTACTCCCGCTTTTCTCCATTCCCAGGACATGACTAGACACATCATACACTTGTAGTCGTCTCAGCTCTTCTCTGAATTATTTTCTTAGTGCACTGTCTCCCCCAAGCTTCTGCTGATCTTTATTGAAAACATAGCCAGTGTCACGGCTAAAAATAACAAAAATTAAAACCAAGCTTACGGGAACTTTGTCCTTGCCATCGGTGAATCATTCCGAGAGGCAAGCTCTAACAAGACATGCTGGTTTTGGTACATCAAAACATTCGTGTACATGATACTGTCAGTTTCACTGTCTCCGGATTTGGTAAGCTTGAAATTTTTCACAGTGACCAGACTTCCTTCGGCTCCGTCACACTTGGCCAGAATCACTTTGCCAAATCCGCCATGTCCCAACACTTTTTTGTTTTTTAAGGCCAAAACTCTTCCCACATGTCGGATTGCAAAACGTTTTAACTAGGAGGTTACCAAATATGTTGTGATGCATTTTTGTGTCCTGTCGCGGTATATTGTGATAATTATTCACTGTCAGTGGCGCATCGTGGATTTCCAGCGCCCGAGGCAAGGCAAGTATTGAGTCTCCCTAACCCGTAGACCAATGTCGCTCTGTAAGTCCCTTCTACCAGTCCAGTGTAGAACAACTTAACCCTCCCCCACCCCCACCCCCCACCCCACACACACACACACACACAAGCACAGACATATTAATATATTATGTTTTAAGAAAGAACTGATGAAATTATAGTGCATTTAATACTCAAGTTTATTTAAAATGCCCTGGTATTAATTTATGCAGCGTTTTCAATAGCAGTACTGAAATAATTTATGCATTCAAATCTCAATTGACAGAATTGCTAGTTTACTCAGTCTTTCTTTCCTCAATGTAGATCTGTGGTACATTTTGCTTAATTTCATTTTGAAGAAAGAATTGCAGTTGAAACTGAGAGTATTGAAATTTTGAGCCACGAAGAATTTCTTACGTCTGGGACAACCGACCCTTTGGCCCCGCCCAGACTCCACCTCTGTTTACAATTAGCCAGCGTGTACCAGATTGATGGTATGAAAACATTAATGACTGTTTCGTAGAGATAAGATGGTGGGGCAGGCGGGTGGTTTGCAATGACAAACTCATTCTGACTGGCACTAACCAGCAATGATGACAACTTTAAGATTAAGTGCTGTTACAAAATTCTAACAATTTTCTGATTCTATTAGAAAGGTTTGAAAACTGAAAAAAAAAAAAAACTATACCGATAACTGATGCGGAGATATTTTACAGTTGTATTCTTCAAGAAAAGAAATTGTGTATTAATTTTTTAAAGAATTATTTCTTTTGGAACTTTTTTTTTTTTTATCTTCAGTTTTCAATTTTTACCATCTCACAGGACTGACGTTAGAAATCATCACCGGTGACTCTGTCTGGAACAGACATTGGTGATCATGACTCTCCACTCGGATCTGTCATCCGCCAACCTCAAGAAAGAGTTGTTGTTGTGATGTTTATTTGTTGTCCATGAATTAAAACTTTCAGTGAAAGTTTTTCTGTCTGCCCCTGCTTTTCCTGCCTTCGATCTTCCCTGTGATTGCGAGATGTTCGAGGTTCCTGAGGCGACAGATGTGTCCTAGAAATTTCAGTTGCCTCTGTCTTATTCTTTTAATTAAAGATCTTTTCAGATTATAATAACTCAGTATTGACTCATTTGATTTTTTCTCCATCCATGATATCCTCAATATTCTTCTAATAAACCAATCTCGGCTGCATCTATTTTCCTCTCTATTTTATTCATTGTCCAACATTCACATCCATGTAAAAACACTGACAACACATATGTTCCCAAGATTCTGATTTTGGTGATCGTTGATATGTTTCTGTTCATTAAATATTGGTCTCATATTTAAAATTGAATCTTTGGCCATTATTATTCTTTTCCTTCTTGCACTTCATCAGAAATAGAAATGGTGATAATGAACTAGTGAAATGTCTATCTGTAATCGTGGTGCTCTCAGTACATCTTTTGTCTCACAGTCTAAAGACACATCTTTTTAAAAAAATGTTTAATTGTGTAGTTTCATTCCCAATCCATATTTTCTCAATTCATTTTATTTTTGCTGTTTTATTGTTTCATTTCTCTCTTATACGCCTTTGTTACGTGTGTATGAGTGTGTATGTGTGTATGACTATCATGCCGGTATATGCAATAGATTGAAGCTTACAGAGAGAAAGAAAGAGAGAGAGAGGAGGAGGAGAGAGAGAGAGGGGTAAGAGAGAAAGAGAGAGATGGAAAAGAGAGAAAGATAGAGAGAAGGAAAAGAGAGAGCCAGGAGAGTGAGAGAGAAGAGGAAGACAGAGAGAGGAGGGGGGGAGAGAAGCGGAAGAGAGAGCGAGTGATCAGGGAGAGAGAGAGGAGGGAGGGAGGGAGAGAGAGAGACAGTGAGACAAACAGACAGAACGAGAGCCACGTGTGAAAAACAATAAATGATAAAATTAAATGCAAACAAAAAATACAGACAAATTAATTTGTTTTTTTTTCTTGAATACTTTCATTGTGTGTGTGTGTGTGTGTGTTTATGTGAGTGTGTGTATGTGTGTGGTGGGTGGGTGTGAGTGTGTGTGTGTGTGTGTGTGGGTTAGTGTGTGTGTGTGTGTGTGTGTGTGTGTGTGTGTGTGTGTGTGTGTGTGTGTGTGTGATTCCCATACAGATCTAGGACTGTTGAGGAGCAGTTATTAGTTCTTGATATTGTTTTCCACAAATTGATCAATAACTCACCTATATTTTTAGAGTGTCGCGTATCATTTTGATGCCCCTCACACCTGGACTTCCAAGAGAAAAAGGATTTTTGCCAGGTCTTGTTTTGGCGACAAATGACGAGAAAATGGTCCACACAATACCAGCAGTGACATCATGTATTCTCCTTGCCAGTCATCAACTTTCCTTTTCCTTTCCTTTTTTTTCGGTTCCCTTTCCAACCCAAACATCTTGTTGATTTACATGACTTTCCCTCATTTCCACGAATTTGTCTGTTCTTTTTTTTAGAGTTTCGTTTGTGGGGAAAAGAATTGTAGCTCTGGGGTGGGGGTGAAGGTGGGAGTTGGAAAGATTGGGGGAGGAAAGGTGTGTTTGTGGGGGGGGGGTGTCCTTTACATAATTTTGATAATAAATTTTGACAACACTTTTAAGGAGCAGCCATGAAATAATGTCAACAGTGCCGAGTTGTTATTGAACAAATTGCATTTCCCGTACATGACGTTCCTTGAAGCCCCTACAAAATCATTGTAATATAACTTACAATCATTAAACCTTTTTTTTGTCTTTTAACTTGACTGCACTCATTATTAGTCCTTTAAC